>QAXK01001613.1:0-20354 GCA_004335735.1 Chlorella sp. KRBP
CGCCTGGTCAGGCACCAGCCTGCAGGACACCTTGGCACTGGCGCGGTGGGGGATGACGGTCTTGATGCCCTCGCCTTGGAAGCCACACTGCATCCCCACCTGCAGACACACGCAGGCCCACACCCACCTCAGGCGGGGCGCGCTGCCAGCCCCACGTGCAGTGCGTGAACGTTTGCGAACGGTGCCGCTGCTACCTGTGCTGCTGCTGCTGCCGCCGCTGCTGCTACCTATGCAGCTGCTGCTACCTAGCCTAACCCGTGCGCACCACGTCAAGCGTAGGCCTGAACCAGCGCTGCTCCAAGGGCGACCACCCAGGCTCCCCGTGCCAGGACATGACGCCAAGCGCCCTCCGCTCCGCTTCCCCGTCCCACCCAAAGCGCTCCACGTCACGACGGTCCTCCTCGTCTGGGGTGCGCACGTTCTGCAGGGCGCGGAGAGGCACACACGACCACACAAGGAGCACACAAGGCAGTCATTTGCTTTGGCTCCCTCACCTCGACACTGAGCTACACTGGTTAACCCAGCGCAGCGCGAATGCCCCCTTTTGCACTGTGCTAGTGCGGCGGCCTCACCTGGTAAAAGCCCTCCACAGCCACGCTTCCGTCCGTGTGGTGCAGGGACGCCAGCAGGGCCGCCAGCACGCTGCAAGGGTTGGACACGCTGCCTCCCTTGAGGCCCGAGTGCATGTCAGTGCCCGCAGTTATCACCTCCACCTCTAGGCTCACCACGCCCCTGCACAGCACAGCGCACACAGCTCATCTACATGCTCAACACAGCACCAATGTGCCACATTTGCCGCACACTGTGCTCTACTGCTGCCTGTGTGCTTGCCTATATGCTCATCTGAGACATCGCCGCGCCAGATGTACAGCTCAACACACACACACAACACACGACGCTGACGTCGCAAGCGGCGTTCTCTCCTCCTTTTTGCGACATCGTCACTGAGCCATACTAGCTGCGCCCTGCCCCCATTCCTGACCCTAGCCTCAGCCCTCACCTGAGCCCTAATGGGATGCCCCCCTGGCCTTCCCTGGGCTGCCCTCCGTCTGCTGAGAGCACAGCGTCGGCGCGCAGCAGCGCCTTGCCCTGGCCGTGAGCCTCCAAGAACGCCCTGCAACAGAACCAAAACGAGTGGCAGGTGCGTGCGCGGAGGCTTGGTGGTGGCATCACCCAGGGAGGCAATCAGGACCACAGCGAGCGGTGTTGTTGTTATGGCATGATGCCATACACGCTATGCGTCACTCACACACTCACCCCAGATGTGGGCTCATGATCTCCTCCTGGCCTGCAGAAGGGAGAGACGAGTGCATGTGGCACAGAGCAGCTTGAGAACCGTGATGGGCGTGGGCCCTTCAGCTGTGGGCGTATTACAAGCAAAGCACCACCTGCGCCCGTCACTGTAGCCGCTGCCGCCGTCAGCAAGCAGCGCACTACGCTAACCCGTGCTGTGCCCTCAAAGCGATCCCAGCCAGCTCACCCTCGAGCAGGAACTTGATGTTGATGGGGGGCAAGGGGTCGCGCTCATGGCGCGTGGACAGCAGTGCCTCCACCGCCTGCACGGTCACGAGGAGTGGCAACAGCAAGCGAGAAAGCAACGCGACCACGTGGCAAGTTTGCCCTGCAGCACCTCACGACAGCACCTGTCGGTGACGGTAGGAAGCATATGCTTCCTACTGGTAATGACCTCCTGGTGCGCCAGCGCATGACCCACCTGGATGGCCCTCAGCACGCCTCCCTTGTCGTCGTCCACGCCCCGGCCGTACAGGTAACCATCCACCTCGCTCAAGTTGAAAGGAGGCGTCCTCCACCTGCAGGGCACGCGCAGGGTTACGACTAGGGTTCGCGTGCATCTAGCTTTGAGATCAGCCAAGGCCATGCTAATGCAAGGCAGCAGCAACACGCACTCACTCATCCAATGGGTCGACTGGCTGCACGTCGTAGTGGCCATACACCAGGAAGGTGGGCGTGCCTGGGGCGCTGGCGTCGTGCGCGGCCGCCGCTGCCTCCTCGCTCGCCGCCACATCGTCATCGTTGCTGTCCTGCTGCTGAATGTTGAGGCCACCACTGAACCAGTGGCCGTAGACGATTGGCTGCGCCCCCGTGTCGAGCACGGCTACGTGCTGCAATCCTGCCTTGAGGAGCCGCGCCTTGAGCCAGGCTGCCGCATCACGGATGTCCGGTTGGTGCTGTGGGAGGGCGGAGACGGATGGGATGGCCACCAGCTGCCTGAGCTCGTCCAGGTGCTGCTGGCGGCCTGTGGAGAGGTGCGCGAGGGCGCGCGTGGCGTGCGTGGTGGGGGCCGCAGCTGCCAGGGGCAGCAGCACCACCGCCAGCGCCACCGCCAGCACCGCCATCGCGCCCATCGTGCACTCTGCGCACTTGCAGCTTCTGCCTGCATGGAAACATAAACCTCTCCTCCGTGGAGGAGGAGCCAACCAAGGAGAAGCGCTAAGCAGGAGCGCGCCAGCAGCGCGCTAAGGGCAGGATGGCGAGCAACCTGTCGGGCCAGGTGGAGATACTGAAGAACAAGCTGGTGCAGAAGCTGCAGTCGACCAAGTTCCTCAAGGAGCTGCGCGAGTTCGACAGCCTCATCAAGGCGATCGGAGAATGCAAGAGCAAGAGCGAGGAGGATCGGATCATCCTGGCGGAGATTGAGACGCTGCGCCAGAGACTGGCGGACCCCAAGATCGACAAGTCGCGGGGCAGGGAGTACATGGTCCGCCTCATCTACTGCGAGATGCTCGGGCACGACGTGAGCTGGGCCTACGTCAAGGCGGTGCAGTTCGCCAGCGAGCCCAACATCCTCACCAAGAAGGTGAACAACGCAACAACCCTCCCTACCGCGCAGCTCCGCAGCAGCAGGAGGAGCAGCCAGAGGGGATGCAGCACTGCGCGTCACGTGCGTGACCTCCTGGGGAGGGAGGCTGGTGGTGGTCAGGCGCGACGAGTGACACGCGTCGGGTGGCGCGCGGGCACGTGCAGGCAGCGTACCTGGCCCTGACGCAGTTCTTCGACCAGAGCCACGAGCTGGTGCTGCTGCTGGTCAACACGCTGCTCAGCGACCTCAAGAGCGACAACTTCATCAACGGTAAACGCGATGCGACGCATGGATGTCGGAGGAGGCGGAGGAGCCGTGCAGCACAGCCCCGGCAGCGCAGCGCTGCAGCCAGCGAGCCAGCCCAGCGGAGCCAGTGCTGGTGGGCACATGCAGGAGTGCCTTGCAAGGGGAGCAGGGAGTGGGCATGGGCAGCGGAGAGTGGCCGTGAGCCTGCAGCCTACCCGAGGAGCATCGTGCCTACTGCCCACCACCCAGGAACATTTGACTGCGTGCCCGCACTGCAGTTACGACGGCGCTGGTGGTGTGCACCAAGCTCATTGGCCCCGACCTGATCAACGCCGTGTATCCGCTGGTGGTGGAGCGGCTCCGGCACTCCAAGGAGGCGGTGCGCAAGAAGGCAGTCATGGTGCTGCACAGGTGGGTAGGGGCAGTGGGTGGGGGGGCAGTCATAGTGCTGCACAGGCGAGTCGGGGCACTGACTAGCGTGTGGGGGCAGTCATGGTGCTGCACAGGTGGGTAGGGGCAGTGGGTGGGGGGGCAGTCATAGTGCTGCACAGGCGAGTCGGGGCACTGACTAGCGTGGGGGGGCAGTCATGGTGCTGCACAGGTGGGTAGGGGCAGTGGGTGATGGCAGTGGGTAGAGGCAGTCATGGTGCTGCACAGGTGAGTCGGGGCACGGACTTGCGTGTGGGGGCAGTCATGGTGCTGCACAGGTGGGTAGGGGCAGTGGGTGATGGCAGTGGGTAGAGGCAGTCACAGTGCTGCACAGGTGAGTCGGGGCACGGACTAGCGCGCGCAGCTGCAGCTGGGTGGGGGCAGTGTGTGGGGGCAGTCATGGTGCTGCACAGGTGGGCGCAGAGGGAGGAGGCACACTGGCACCAGCACGGCCACACCCCAGCAGCGGCTGCTCTTGTGCGGACAGGTGGGAGGGACAGGTGGCACACACACGAGGGATGGGGCACCAAGAGGATGCGGATGCCGTCTCCTGCCCCCTACCTCTTACCTCCATCACCGTGCTGCAGGTTCCACCAGCTGGATCCGCGGAGAGAGGGCCCCTTGGCGGGCTTGGATGTGGACAAGCACTTCCGCACCATGCTCTGCGACAAGGTGATTCACACTCTTACTATGGGGAGGAAAGCAGCAGCAGCAGGAGCAGCAGGAGGACAAGGAGTGGAGGCGGGGCACAATGCAGTCAGCGCATGGGGTGTGCGCTGCGACGCTGCGGCCTCAGGGGATGATGTGCGCCTTGATGTCCCTGCGCACAAGGCGGAGCTTGTGTCTCACAGTGGCCCATCGTGACTCATGTTTGTGCCCTTCCCTTGGCGGCCACCGCGCAAGCGCAGGACCCCAGTGTGATGAGCGCGGCGCTCTGCGCGCTGCACGACGTGGTCAAGAGCGACCCCCTGCCCTACCGCAACCTCATCCCCTCCTTCACCTCGATCCTCAAGCAGGTACGCTGCGCTGCGGCACACCTGTCCGCGTGCCCTGGCAGAGCGATGGCAGAGCAGCTTGCTAAGGCTTCGCACGCCGCCAGGGCACCCTCATTGCTGATCCTTTGCAAACCTCCTTGATGTTCCTTAGAACCGTTCCAGGGTTTCTTGGTGGAGTGTGTGGGCTCACTCCAACAAGCGCTGCTGCTGCCTCGTCCCCCCCCCCCGTCACCTCTCTGTGCAGGTGTCGGAGCACCGCCTCCCCAAGACGTACGACTACCATCGCTACCCCGCACCCTTTGTGCAGGTGCGGCTAGTGAGGCCTGGAAGCCACTCGCACGCGCGTCTGTGCCAAAAGTTTGGGCCTTATGAACAAGCGCTGCAGTTCAGCAGCCTGGCGAGCGTGTCCTTGTCGCCAGATAAAGCTGCTCCCGATGTGTTTGCTTCTGCAAGTGCCGTTGCCAAATCAAGCTGCCCACGCTGTCCTCGTCATTGCCGTTGCCAGATCAAGCTGCTCAAGATCCTGGCCATCCTGGGTGCTGGCGACCGGGTCGCCTCTGAGAACATGTACGCTGTGGTGCAGCAGACGCTGCGGCGCGCCAACAGCAGCCACACCATTGGCAACGCAGTCATTTTCGAGTGCGTCACCACCATCACGTCCATCTTCCCCAACCCGCACCTCCTGGCGGCCGGTGAGACGGGTGGATGGGTGGTCGACTGGGCAACAAGCGTGCAAGGGGCTTGTGCGGTGCTGCGTGTGGTGCTGCCGATGCAGTTGCAGCGTCCCGTTGCATGCAGAGCTGGCGCAGGCGATCATCATCATTGCATGGCGTTCACGACAGGTGTCATGCTGCTGCAGCCGGCGCAAAAGATCGCCAGGCAGGCCTCGCCAAGCCAAGTTCACGCCAGTGCACGTTGCTTGTCTGAGGCTGCGCTCACAGGGCCGTGGCCAGGTGCGGGATGAATGAATGGCCGTGTTGCGTGCTGCGTGGTGCGTGTGCTGTCCGCAGCTGCCGATGCAGTGGCGGCGTTCCTGCGCGCCCCCAGCCACAACCTGCGCTACGTGGGCATTGACGCGCTGGCGGGCATCATCAAGATCAACCCGCAGGCAGCGCAGGTGTGTCAGGCTTGAGATCTGCTGTGTTTGGATGTCTCGCACAGGCCGGGTCGCACAGGCCGAAAGGGAATGCCAGACAGTGTTCAAGGTGCTTTCAACAAAAGTTGCGCCTTGGGTTGGCGCATACTGCATGTGTGTGTGTGTGTGCGCAGGACCACCAGCTGGCGGTGGTGGACTGCCTGGAGGACCCTGATGACACGCTCAAGCTCAAGACCCTCGAGCTGCTGTACAAGATGACCAAGGTAGGGATACGATAAGCTTTTGGGCTACGATTTGCAGCCTGACGTTTCTGGGACGTCTTCAAGCTACAAGAGAGAGCCGCAGGAACATGGCTGCTTTGATCTGCACTGCACTGCACTGCACTGCACTGCACTGCACTGCTGTGCGCCGCATGTGCGTGCAGGCCAGCAACGTGGAGGTGATTGTGGAGCGCATGATCACGTACCTGCGCACCGTGACGGACGAGCACATCAAGCGCGACATCACACGCAAGGTGCGTGCGTGTGTGTGTGTGGCCTGCCTCGCTCGTGGTGATGGGGATAGACTTCGCAGTGGCTGCTGGTGACAGTGCTGGTGGTGGCAGCAGGCGTTGCCATGCAGGTCTGCGACGCGCTCCTTTTGTTTCCGTGCTAATCACGGGCACTGGTGGTGACTGCAACGATGACAACTGCCTCGTTCTTCTTGCTGGTGGCGACTGTAACAATGGCAACCGCTGCCGTTGTGCTTGTGACCATGTGTGTGCAGGTGTCGGAGCTTGCCGAGCGCTACGCGCCGTCCCCCGCCTGGTTCATCCAGGTGGTGAGCGAGGTGTGTGAGCTGGGCGGCGACCACGTGGAGCCTGGCCTGGCGCACTCGCTCACGCGCCTGATTGCAGAGCAGGACACGGCACTGCACAGGTGCGTGGGTGCAGCATCATGACACCTGTCGTGAACGCCATGCAATGATGGTGAAGATGATGATGGGCGGCTCTTTGGGCTCTTTGTGCAACAAGGTCTGTTGGGGTGGGGTGGGCCAGGACACAGGATTGAGCAGCCCATGGGAACGTGAACAGATGACAAGCAAGTCGCAGAGCAACAGCAGTGGTGGCAGCTGTGTGCTGCAGTGCTGAGGCGTGCCAATAGCATTGTGCGCTGTGCGCTGATGTCTGCCTGCCTGCCTGGCGTGTGCAGGTCAGCGGTTGAGCAGTACAGCAAGCTGTTGGACGTGCCCGCCGGGCGCAACCTGCCCGAAGTGCTGCTGCAAGTCATGGTGTGGGTGCTCGGGGAGTACGGCACGCTGCTGGCGTCAAGCACCAGTGGGAGGCCCATCTCAGCGCAACAGGTGGGCCGCTGTGTGGGGTTAGGGTTAGTCCTTGGCAGCCAAGTGTCAAGCACCAGCGGGCGGCCCATCTCAGCGCAACAGGTTGGGGTGCTGTGTGGTGCTGGTGCTTGGCTGCCGATGACACGGCTTTTTCGTGCTGTTGGCCGGAGGCTGAAGCCAAAGCAGCGGGAAGGCACCACAGCCAGACAATGGGCACCACAGCCAGACAGGGGAGGGTGTGAGGTGCACGCAGTGCCACAGCCTGGAGATGTGCAGCGTGCTCCGGTGGCCGTGGCGCTGCCGGCATGTGTGGCTTGTTTGTGGGTGGCGCCTGCGTCGTGCTGGGCCTAGCAGTAGTGTGTGTTGTGTTGAGCTTTACATGATTGGGTGCGCCATTTCTGTCAAAGCAGATGAATCCTGCCGTGTGTGTATGTCTTGGTGGCCCTGCGTCGCGCAGCTCATGGGCAAGCTGGTGTCGCTCGTCACGCGGCAAAAGTGCAGCGACAACGTGAGGCAGCTGCTGCTGCCCGCGCTGGGCAAGCTGGCCGTGCAGGTGAGGTGGCTTGGTGGGTGGGGGGTAGGGTGGGGTGCTGCCCGCGAGCGGAGGAAGGAGGGCTTGGGGTGGGAAGAAGGGCTTGGGGTGGGAAGGAGGGCTTGGGGGAGGTGTGGGACGGAGCGTGGGAGGCTCCTGGGTGGGAAAGAGGGCTTGGGGTGGCACTGCTGGTGGGGACAGGGGTGGGCGGGTGAGTTTGCAAGGGAGGCAGCTGCTGCTACCGACATGGGCCAGCTCGTGGCGTACGGTTGCTGTGTGCTCACCCATACGCTGCTGCGTGCTCACTCATACCCATACGTTGCTGTGTGCTCACCCTGCTCATACCCATACGTTGCTGTGTGCTCACCCTGCACGCCTGCACCTGCACGCACCCTGCCTGCACCCTGTGCTCACCCTGCACGCCTGCACGCCTCGTCCTTTGGTTGCAGGGCCGTGTGGCTCAGCTGCCGCCTGACGTGGAGGCGTGGGTGCACAAGTCCACGGCCAGCCAGAGTGTGGAGCTGCAGCAACGCGCCTACGAGCTGCTGGCCCTGCTCACGGCGCCACAGCAGGTGAGAGCAGCTCCTTTAAGCTGGGCTTGGGCTGGGCCACAACAACAGCAGCAGCAGCAGGCAGGGCAGCCTGGGCCACAGCAAGTGCATGCTTCTCTTGCCAGAGTGCTTGCCACTGTGGCAGCAAGGGGTGTGATTCACATGTGTATCCCTTTGGCGTGTGCTCTCATGCCGCAGGTGCAGCAGGCGGTGCTGCCGCACGACGCCTCTTGCGAGGAGTTTGACGACCAGGAAGTGGGCCACCTCAAGGACCTGACCTTCCTGTCCTGGTGCGCGCGGTTGAGGGGCTTGTTCCTGGAGCTTGCTTCTGCGGTCAAAACGCCTGGGCGCACCTCGCCAGTGGTGGGAAGACGTAGTGCAGAAGTGGTGCCTCATGCCCATATCGGGAGCAGGACTTGAGTGCGATGTCTGAATGGCATGCCGTGTGGTGCCCTAACAGATGTGGCCTTGGCGTGCGTGCTGTTGGCATGTGTGTATGAGTGCAGGTATGTGGACAAGGCGCTCCAGGCGGGTGCCACGCCCTACGTCCCGCAGCACAGCCGCAGCCCGGCCGCCAGCACGCACGAGCACACGCGCTCAGGTGAGGCGCCTCTTGTCTTTCTCGTCGTTCTTGTTGTGTAGTTCTAGTGCCCGCCCACCTCACGCACACGCCGCCAGCACGCACGAGCACAGGTGCGCTCAGGTGTTCAACACTTCTGCTTGTTCCGCTTTTTGTAGCATGTGGGCGCCTGCTTAGGCGGTGTGGCCTACCGCACTCGTTCCATCACGCCCACCAGTCCTGCATCGCTGTGCCACCTGCCGTGACAACTTGAAGCCGTGCAATGGCCATGATGCTGTCTACTTCATGTCCTTCCTGTCCTGCCCCCTCCCCCGTCACTCGTCCCTCGTGCCCAGCAGGCGGCCCCCTCCGCTTCCAAGCCTACGAAACCGCACCCACCCCCTCCACCTCCACTCCCACCCCCTCCGCCGCCAAGCACCGCACCCCGGGTGGCAGCGGCACCTACACCACCACCGATGACGCCTCCTCCCTCACCGTAGGCGGCAGTGGCGCCTCCCACTCGCACGCCCCTTCCGGACCACAGCTGCTGCACGCCGGCGGCCGAGCAGGCTCCAAGTGGGGCCCTGCACAGTACGAATCCGCCCCCTCGGCTACTAGCGCAGCTGCGGCGGCGGCAGCAGCAGCGCCTAAGGCGGGGGCGGGGAGGGGTGCCAGCGTCAGCGGGGGGCCCGTGCCGGTGCTCCCGCCCCCGCCAGCGCCGTCGGAGCGCGATCGCCTTGCCGCATCGCTGTTCAGCGGCATGGCTGCAGGTGGCGGCGGGGGTGGTGGCGGCGGCGTGGGCAGGCAGGCGGGTGGGAGGGCGGCGCCACCCCCGGCACCGGCACCCGCACCGGACTTGCTGTCTATGGATGATGGGCCCATGCCAGCGGTGCCTACAGCGGCGGCGGGTGGGGGCCAGGCAGCGGGGGGTGGTGGTGGTGGTGGTGGTGGTGGGTTGGACCTGCTGATGGATTTGGTGGGTCCGGCGGTACCTGCAGCAGCGCCTGCAGCGGCGCCTGCAGTGGGAGGGATGGGTGGTTTGGACAGTTTACTGGGGGACCTGGGGCCGGTGCCGGTGGTGCCGGCCTTGGGGCAGTTTGGAGGTGGTGGTGGTGCGGGGGTTGGCGGTGCGGCTTATGGGGGCCTGGGCGGAGGTGGTGGGGACTTGTTGGGAGGGTTGGGCCTGCCGGCGGTGGGTGGTGGAGGTACGGGTGGGGGGGCAGGGATGCAGGCAGGTGGGGTGGGAGGCGGGGCGGCGTGGGGAGGCATGGGTTCGCCAGGCGTGGGAGGCGCACCAGGAGGGTTTGGCATGGGGGCGCATGGGCACCAGGGCATGGGCCTGGGGGCGCTGGGAGGGGTGGGAGGGATGGGTTCGCCGGCGGGTGGGCTGGGCGGTGCTGGTGGTGGTGCGATGGGGGCGATGGGGGGAGGGCCGGCGAGGGGGTTGGGTGGAGCGGGAGGGGCGTTCCAGGGACTGGCGCAGGCGCAGTTTGGCTCCATGCAGCAGCAACCGATGAAGCCGCCCGCAGGCGCGGCCAGCAAACCTGCGGCGGCAGCGGACCC
This sequence comes from Chlorella sp. KRBP, assembly GCA_004335735.1. Lineage (NCBI taxonomy): Eukaryota > Viridiplantae > Chlorophyta > Trebouxiophyceae > Chlorellales > Chlorellaceae > Chlorella > Chlorella sp. KRBP. The sequence continues at coordinate 10,113 of QAXK01001613.1, forward strand.
GTTTGCGGACCTGATCTGATGATGTGATGTGTAGTGCGTGCTGCTGCGCCCCCTCTGCAAGCGCTCCTCGTGCGGGCTTAATGAGGTTGACCAGTACGGCCATGCGCGAGAAGATGGGGGAGAGCAAAGCGATAAAGGAGCATCCAGCACTATAGAGGGACGTTAGCAGCGCGCGGCGTGTCTATTCGTTCCCGCAAGCCTGAGCAGCGGCTCGGCTCGAGCGCTTGCGCACCTCTGCAGCTCGAGGAGAACACAGAGCCAGCGGACGCGAGAGCAGGTGAGGCAGACAACATAGCGCAGGCTTCTCGTGCACGGCTCGGCGTTCCAGACGCGGAGTGCAGCTGTAGCGGGGCACGCCAAGGGTGGGGCAGAGGCCGGCCTCTGCCCGAGAGCAGCACCACCGCGAGGCAGCAGCAGCACTCGTGCAGCAGGCAGCAATTGAGGAGTTTATGGTCTGGCAGAGCCGCGCTGGAGGAGCTTGCAGCTTTGCAGCGGCCCCGGCAGAAGGAGTTCTCAACAGGCGCGCAGCGACTCGGCGAGGGCGCAGCGGGCCTAACTGGAGGCCCAGAAATGCAGCTGCAGCACTGTAGGCCCCGCTTCCGCCCAGCCAGCGCACTTTGCAGGGCCAGGAATGACACAGCAATGCGGAGGCCGTACAGGTCCGCGAGACCGGCGGAAAAGAGCCCGTTAACGTGCGGCACGCTCGCAGGAGCCTCAGAGCGAGCCTGAACCCGCGGCTTAGGGCAGCGGAGGCCGCACCGACGCTCGGACCGATGTCTCGCGTACTGCTGGTCGTCGCTCTGGCCCTGGCGGCCAGCCTCGCGCCCGCGAGCGCGCAGGACCCCTACAACAAGCGCCCAGTGCCTACCAGTGAGTCTTCTTCCAGGCGGGGGGGCTGCAACGGTGTGCACCCGGCACGAAGTCGGGATTGCGAACTCGGGATTTCCAATCGCTTGTGCGCACGCGCAGACTTCACGGGCTCGTGCTTGCAAGGCCGCTACCTGATCAACCACTTGGTGAACAGCGGCAGCAACGTCGGCGCCTGCGGCGTGTGCCCGCTCGGCACGTCGACCATGGACGGCAAGCGCTGCATCGCCTGCGCGGCCGGCACCTACGCCGACACGACCGGCAGCGCCTTCTGCAAGATCTGCCCCGCAGGCAGCATCTCGGCAGCGGCAGCCAGCACATGCACGCAGTGCCTGGCGGGCACCTACAATGGCAAGGCAGGCGGCACCGTGTGCCAGCAGTGCCCGGCAGGTGCGGCGCGTGCGCCTTGGGGTGGGGCGGCGAGTGGAAGCGAAGCAGCCGGACTAGTGCGAGGTGCTTATGCCGGACCAGTGCGAGGTGCTTATGTCGAGGCTCACCCTCTCGCGCGTGCAAGCTTGTGTTGCGTCCTCGACCGCAGGCTACATCTCTGCCGCCGGTGCGTCCGGATGCACGGCGTGCGCGGCCGGCACCATCGCAGCGTCCGCCGGCCTGACCGCTTGCACGGCCTGCTCAAGCAACGCGTACGCGCCTTACACGGGCGGCTCCGTCTGCAGGTGCGAGCGTGGGCTCGCAAGGAGTTCGGGGCAGGGCGCTCTCGCTTGCGGTCCAGCCGCGCGTCAAGTTCTGGCCGTGCTCCCCACTCCACGGCCCCGCTCACTCCCCTCTCCTCACTCCTTCTCCATCCCCTTGACAGGAACTGCGACCTCGGGTACGTGGCTGCGGGAGGCACCGCTACGTGCACCGCCTGCCCCGCCGGCCAGCAGCGCAACGCCATCCAGACATCCTGCACCGACTGCGCGGCCGGCTACTACTCGAGCACAACGGGCACCGTGGACTGCAAGATTTGCCCCGCCGGCACCTACTCCGCTGCTGGGGCCACCGCCTGCACTGATTGCCCAGTGGGAAAGACGTCGAACGCTGGCGCCTCGGCGTGCACCAACTGCCCCAAGGGTGAGCAGCAGCAGCAGCAGGAGCAGGAGCAGCAGTACACACTCAGTCTGGCGCACGGGGACAAGCAGACAGACAGCAGCCGCATCACTGAGTTGTAGCAGCTGCGGGAAAAGCAGCAGTCAAAGCATGCGCAGGCGCTAACACTTGCCCCACACCCGAACGTCACCCGCACCGTGCAGGCACGTACGCGGACGTTACCGGCCTCCCCATCTGCTACCCCTGCCCCCAGGGCCAGTACGCCGACACTGCAGGCGCCACCACCTGCACGGCCTGCGCCCCTGGCAACTACCAAAAGTGGCCCGTCACCGCCTACCAGTCCTGGCCTACCGTCTCGTCCTACCTCACCTCGGCCGTCGGCGGCTCCACCATGGTCAGCTCTGGCACTGCCGCGGGCACAGACGATTGGATGGCCTCGTGCCAAAAGTGTCCTGCCGGCATGTACCAGGCGGCGGCCGGCCAGAGCGGCTGCGTGGCGTGCCTGGCGGGCACCATCAGCGCCGCCGACGCGGCCACCACGTGCACAGCGTGCCCGCTGGGGCAGACCAACTCGGGCAACAGCTCCTCGTGCAGCAACTGCCCGGCTGGCTACTACGCCGACGCCACGGTGAGTCACTGGAGGACACTGTCCTCCTTCTTACCGCATGTTGGCCTGCCTGGCTTGCTCCGCACATCGTTGCACGGGAAAGATTGCGCCCACAATTTATCTCCCCACACTGCACACACTCACGCTCGCGCCCTCCCCACGCCTCGCCTCGTGCCCGCACAGGCCTCGTACCAGTGCCGCGCCTGCGCCGCCGGCTTCTACTCCACCGCCGGCGCCCAGAACTGCCAGCAGTGCGCCGCCGGCTCCTACTCCAACATCGCCTCGGCCACCTGCAGCCAGTGCCCCAAGGGATACTACACGCCCAAGGCCGGCACCGCCCGCTGCATCCTCGCATCGGCCGGCTTCCTCGCCAACGCAAACATCGGCGCCACCGGCCAGCTGGCCTGCCCCGCCGGCACCATGTCGTACGACGGCTCGTCCGTGGGCGCCAGCGTCAGCATCACCACCGAGTGCATCCCGTGCCCCATCGGCTACTACAACAACAGGGTGGGCTCCAGGACCTGCACGGCGTGCCCCGTGGGCCAGCGCACGTGCGCCTTTGGAGCCACCAGCTGCCAGGCGTCCAACGTGCTGTGCATCAACCCGCTGCCACCCTACCCGCCACCCCTGGCGCCGTCGCCACCACCCTACGCCTTCCCGTAAAGCGCAGACAGTTGGCACAAGTGCCTTGCGTCCCCCCCCACCTCTGTGCCACTTGCACTCCCTTGTGTGTCATGTGGCGCAGTGCCACGGGTCTGGCGCGAGTGTGGCGCTAGGAGTGTGCGGGTGGCTGGGGTGAGCGCACGCAAGGTTGCTGCGTGAGGGGAGCGGTGCCTAGGCTGACTGGGCAGGGGCGCCAGGACATTGCCCTGGCGTGAGGCAAGTGGGCTGCTGGGGTACGCAGCCCGCGCCTCTCGGCCGCACTTGGCACGCATGCCATCCGCATGCGCCACGGTGCGGCTGCACGCCAGGACACTGGGACAGCCACCTGGCCTCAGCCTGCCCTGCCAGAGCGAGAGGCAGAGTGCAGGTGGCTTGCGTTGCTGCCACTGCAACTGAATGATTTGATTTTCAATCAGCGAGGGCACCTGCGGGGAACTGCAATGTTGCCAGCCGGTGCTTGCGGCGGGCGTGGCGCGTTCGGTGGACGGATGGCTGGCTGTGTGCGTTGCAGCCTTGTGTCTGAAGGCACACGAGAGGGTGCGCTTGCAGCGTCCGCCGCCTCGTCATTGCCATTATCGCCATCACCACGTTGCATGCGGACCCTCCTGCTGGCCCAACGAATGGTTTGGCCCTCATGATTCCTCCCCGTTCACGTTTCGCTGCGTCCCCGCCGCTCACTTGGACCCACCTCTGCATCTCACCTTAGCCTGTGAGCGGAGCGGCGGGGGCTGCCCTCATCCCGGTCCCTGAATGTTCGAGTTCCCTGTCTGTTCTCCGTGTGCTTGACTCAATGCATGGGTTCGAGGCAATGGTTGACGAATGCTTTGCTCTCTGCTGAACTTGAGAACATGAGTGGACTCCCCCAACATCCCTATGGTTTGCTGTGCGCCTTGCGGTTGCGTGCGAGTGCTGCAGGTGCGCCTCCAGTCGAGCCGGTGTGCCGCAAGGCCCGCTGACGTGATTTGGTGTGCACTGCATGCGTGGCGCGTGCTGCAAGCAAGCGGTCCAGACGACATGAGGCATCTCGCGCTGCACAAGCGACAGCGGTGCGTGCGGAGCACGTGATGGGTGCAGCACACACCAGCACACACCAGCAAGCGGTACATCTGCAAAGATCGTGCCCAGTGTTGGCTCCTGCCCCACTGTCAGGCGCGATGGCGCTGGTCGATGCAATGCTGACGGGTCACCGCATCTGTGCGTTGCTGCTCGCGATCTACTGGCTCCTCAGCTGTGGTGTGTGGGCCAACATGGAGACATGGGCTTGCCTTCCGCAAAGAGGGGCAAAAGAGACCTTTGATACCGAAGCGTGGACCTTCCTCATCTGCAGTTTCTCACGGCAATGCGTTGACCCACGGTGTATGTCCACGGCGAAGAGCCACACCACAGGTCAGGCTTCAATGATGCGCAGCACATCACCCATCACGCATCGTTTCGCCATGATGCCCGCACGCGGAGCGATGGCGCTGCTTTGAGGCTCTACTCGGCACGGCCCTGCGAACAGCGGCGAGCGAGCAGCGGTGAGCAGCAGCGATGGGCTGCGCCAGCTCCACGCCCGCGGCGGACAGCGCTGGAGCTCGCTACGCTGCCCCACCTGCGGGGAGCTCGAACTCCCCATCCGCGACGCAATTGCCAGGGAGCCAGCTGCAGCAGCACCACCAGCAGCACCAGCAGCAGCAGCAGGCGTCTACCGCGTCGGCGCCTCTAGCTACCAAGCAAACTGCTGCGGGAGTTGGTGGAGCACCAGTCGAAGCGCCCTCAGCGCCTCAGCAGCGCAGCTCTCACGACGTGCGCTTGTCCACGGAGGGCAAGCGCAGCAGCTCGGGGCCTCAGGCTGCGGCTCTCGCTGCGGCTGGGCCCATCGGCTCTGGGCAGTCGCAGGGCGCCAATGCTTCGCTCAAGGGCCTGTCGCTGCAGGAGGCCAACACCGTGCAGAACACGCTGCTCAAGGTACCAGCTATGGGCGCTTGCAGTTGGGCGGGGCGGGGTGGTCCGCCGGCGCACGTGGACCCCTCGTCGCGTCCTGGAACTGTAGCAGCTGCGCACTGTGATGCCGCTACATGCTGCTGCAGGTGAGCAACCTGATTCAGAAGCTGGCGGAGGGCAGGACCGAGCGGTCCACGCCGGTTCAAGCGTTGCGGCGCGCCATCGACCTCATCGTCGCCGACTCGCAGGCCAGCTACGCCAGGTGCGCTTGTGGCAGCACTTGCACAGGCAGGACCTGCAGCCAGCTCTGCACGTGTGGAGACAGCGGCCGCGTGCCCTGAGCACACTCCCAAATGACACTCTGGCGGTGGTCGCAGCGTGCAAGTGGTGCACGAGACGTTTGACACTGCCCTGCTGGTGGCTCTCCTGGGCGCACCCGACTTCTTCCTCGAGGCGCACCGGCTGCAGCGGCTGGGCGGCTCGGGGGTTGCGGTGGAGCAGCTGCTGGCCAGCAAGGCCGACAGCTTGTCGTGGACGCCGGACGAGAGCTTGCAGCCGCCGGCGGACTGGGCGCAGCTGGTGGCCGGTGCAGGTGTGTGCGTGCAGTGAGGCCATGTGGTGGCAGGTGGGGGCAGTGGGGCAGGCTGGCGGTGGGGGGTGGGTGCCCGGTACGTCATGCCACCATCGTCACATCACTGCCATTGTCATTGTCTTCATGTCGCGTCGCGCTCACAGGCTTGCGACACATCACAGCGGTGCCCATCCGCATGGGCGACAAGCTGATTGGCGTCCTGACGCTGGGCTTCACGCAGAGCGGCGAGCAGCATGCAGAGCACGGCCTGTGAGTGACGAGGAGACGGGTGGGAGACTCTGGCATGAAGCGATTTCACTGGGCAGCACCAGGGCACATCTATGGGTGCATGCATACTCCTTCCATGCACACTCTTCCTCCCTCCCTCCCTCCCTCCCTCCCTCCGTCTCCCTTCCTCCCTCCTCCGCCCTGACACACTCTCTCTCACTTTCTCACTCTCTCACTCATGCCCTCAGGTGGGTGACGTACCTGCAGCTGGTTGCGGCCTCCCTGGCGTCTGTTGTGAGGGACGGCTCCGTGCCCAAGTACCTGGACCTGGTCAAGGAGGTGAGGTGTGGGGCTTGGCAGACTTGAAGGCAGACTTGAAGGCAGACGCAAGCAGCGCGTCACACTCGGCACATGGGGCACACAGGAACAGCTGCACACGACCAGCCACGATCAGCCCGGTTTGAAGACGCAAGTGCCGAGCCACTCGCACACTTGCAGGTGCACCTGGCTGGCGACGTGGACGGCCTGGTGCACACCATGGTGTCCCACATGCGCGGCGTGCTGGGCCACACCAACAACCACCACAGCTGGTACCGGATCGCGCTCACGGGCATCAACAACGTGGCAGCCACCATCTTTGACGACCTCACACAGGCGAGTGGGGCCAACAAGGGAATGTGTATTGCTCTTGTCGTTGTGCTTGTGGTTGTGGTGGTTGCCCACGCACTGGCCGACACGGCACCGCTCCGCTAATGCTAGCGGCACTGTACATGCATCTGTGTGTCACTCCACCTTCATCCACGGCACATCCGCCATGCAGGTGCCTGCAGCGCTCATGCAGCGTGGCCTCAACAGCCACAGCGGCTCGGTGTGTCGCTTCCCATGGCACTTGCCTGCAGGTGCCTGCAGCGCTCATGCAGCGTGGCCTCAACAGCCACAACGGCTCGTCCAGCCACCGGCTGCTCATGGAAGTGCAAGCGTACGGCGGCGTGATGCGCACGGTGGTGCCCATGAAGTCCACGGTGATGAAGATCAGCGTGCACAACCGGCAGCAGGTGAGAAACGAATGAGACGATGCGGCGACAGCAGGCTGTGGCTCTTTCTGCAGGGTGCCGCCACAATCTGACGTTCGCGCATTTTGATGCGTTGCATGCTGGTGCTGCTCCTGCTTGCCGCACCACCACCACAGGTCATGATCCCAGACGTGCAGAAGCTCATCAACCAGTCAGGCAACGTCAGCGTGGACATATTCAACACGCGACTCATCAAGCCGCCCACCAGCGTGCTAGTCTTCCCTCTCAAGGTAAACACAGGGGATACAGGGGCGCACAGACAGGGATTGGAGAAGACGCAAGACAGGGATGGGAGATGGATTGTGGAGCGTGGAAGCCTCGGAGCCTCGGAGTGTTCTGGGAGCAATCTGATTCTTGTGGCTGCTGGAAGGAGCATGTGAGAAAGGCTGACCGAGGTTGCACGTGTGGCTGTGGCTGCACCTCGCAGGCCTAGAGCAGCACACGCACCGACGTTCCCTTTCCCACTTGCTTACTCGTGTCCTTCCTTCTGGCTTTGTTCATGCTGTCCTTTGCAGGTCAAGCAGCACACGTTTGGCGTGGTCTTTTGCATGAGCAGCGTGGCCACGGACTTCAACGACGTCAGCTCAAGGCTCAGGGAGCTGTGAGTCGATGTGTTGGGGCTGCCTCCCCGCCTTGTCAGCTCCCGGGTCTCGCGGATCATGTAGTCGGCCAGGCGCTGGCATTTTGTGCACTGACCGGTGCTCGCCACGCGTCGCCATGCACACAGGTGTGAGGTTGTGGCGCCGCACCTGCTGGTGCTGCTGAGGGGCCCACTGGCTAACGAGTACACGACGCTGCAGGTGACGGGCATTAACTTGCACTCTGACTGTGGCGTTTGGGCGTCCTGCATACCACACCTTCTCAAGGCTGGGGGAAGGCAGGACGGCCAGCCAGGCTTTGGACTCTGGACACTCTGAGGACTGCTTGCCACACTACCATGTTGTGTGGCCTGCAGTCCGTCAACCCAAGCAGCGGGGAGGGTGGCTCCATCAGCGGCATCATGGCGGCCTACTCCCAGTCCTCACGCAACGCATCCTTTAGCGGGCGCAGCATGGGCAACGCGGATACAAACGCCAGCGTGGCGTCGAACGACAGCTTCGTGTTCACACAGGTGAGGAGGGACGGGCAGGTGAGGGGAGGGCGGGCTGGTGGTCCTCATGAGGGGAGGGTTGGCTGGTGGTCCTCATGCGCGGTAGTTGATACCTGCGCACCAAGCGCCAGGGGAGCAGATGTGCAGGGTTGGCTCCCTCGCATGCATCCACACTGCAGCGCCTCGTTTGTCCCCCCACGCCATTTGCCACAAGTGAAACGTAGCACCAGATGCATTTGTTCAATCACGCCTCCTGTGTGTGCCGTGCATGCCTGGTGAATGCAGAGCCGTAGCTCCACGGGCGCCCTGGTGACGGGCCTGACGGAGAAGCTCAACCAAAAGCGCATCAAGAGCAGCATGGACTTTGTCGGGGTGCGTTAGGGCTTAGGTCTGGGGCTAGGGTTGGGGAGAGCAACTCGCATTGAGTAGGTGCTGTGCCGTTGCGTGTTGTGTGGGTAGTGGCTTGCTGAATGATCATTGTGCTGATAGTCAAGTTGGTTAGGGTGGTGCTGGTGTGTTGTTTGCAGACGGACGCTCTGGGAGACCTCCAGGTGACCCACCTGCTGGGCGAGGGCGGCTTTGCCAAGGTGTTCAAGGGCCTGTGGCGGGGCCTGGTGGTGGGCATCAAGGTGCGCTAGGGTTGGGTTGATGCGTCCCTCTCCGTCTGGCTCTTGTGTGCCTGGCCGTGGTAACATGTTTCCTCACATACAGTAACCAATGCGCAGCTGAGGCCTGGCAAGCAGACGACCTGCTGTGCTGTGTGTGCGAGTTCACCCGCAGGTGGTGTGTGACGACGGCAAGAACGAAAAGATGGTGATGAAGAACGCGCACGAGATTGCCATCTTGGGGTGAGCGTGGGCTGGCATGCCTTTGCACTTCACACACGCCGAGGCTCTCGCGCTTGTGTCATTGTGCCTTGTGGCCCACCCTGGTGGCAATCTGTGTGAGAACAGCGCAGCAGATTGCCATCCTCGCGTTAGTGGGAGAGTACGAGAGCCGCTTGCAGAGTGCGAGAGTGGCTGAAAGGGCGTGCTGGAGGGACGTTACCTTTGCCGTGTGCACGCGTGGAGGAGGCTGCTGGGCTTTGGGCCCGCCTCCTCCCTATCACCACCCAGGCCTGCCAGCACCCCTGCCCTGCCCTTCCCTTGCGTGCCCTTGCGTGTGCAGGGCGCTGTCCCACCCCAACATCGTGCAGGCCTACACCTGCCTCACGGACGTGGCGGTGCGTGACATGATGGCGTCATGCTTCCGCCACGCACCCCCCTCGGTGCTCACCTCACCCGCCTTCAAGTACCTCATGGGTGAGTCCGTATGTTGAATGGTGCGGCCTCACAATCAGGCCGTGAAAGTGACTTGTCTCAGTTCTGATCTCGCACCACACGGGTGCGTCATGGTGTCTATTGTCATGCATGTGCTGTGGACTGCTAGGCGCCCTCACGTGCGCAGAGCAAGCGTGCGTGCTGGACAGCGCAGCACAGTGGCAGGAGCCACGCGCTTGGCTCCATGGAAAGCTGCGCGTGGTGTGGCTACGGCCACAGAACGTGTTCATCCGCACATTGTGCATCCGTCCTGTGCTGTCCATGTTGTGCGAGCCGCAGGGATGGAGGAGCGACCCTGCCACATTGAGGTCATTGAATACTGTGACCTGGGGCCTCTCAGCACGGCGCTCAAGTATTACGCCTTCCAGGTGCGAGGGTGCTGGTGCCTGATGTGGGTTGCTGAATGAAAGGGACGCCTGTGCTGCCAACTCTTGCAGTGGCCCCACAGCAACTCCCACGCTGCCCACTCCTTTTCATTGAAGGAGGGCACAGCTTGATTGCTTGAGCTTGCTCCACCTCATCCACCTTCTGTGCTTCTCCTTGTCCTTGCTATTGTGCAGGTGCCCAGCCCAGACAAGGTGCTGATGGCTGCCGCCGCCTTTGCCACCCACGAGGCCGAAAACGCCGCCTTCCACCTCAGCAGCAGCAACGCCATCAAGGCAGCGTCGGCGGCGTCGGCGGCGGACGGCAGCAGCCACCCGGCGGTGACGGCGGTGGTGGCCCCGCCCGCGCTGACGCCCAGCCAGCTGCTGGCGGAGGTCCGGGCCCAGGCGGGGCGCGTGCAGATGCGCACGCTGCTGCTGACGCTGATCGAGGTGGCGTCGGCCATGGACTACCTCCACCGCATGGGTGAG
>QAXK01001615.1:0-13880 GCA_004335735.1 Chlorella sp. KRBP
GCTGCTGCTGCCTTGCTGTAGGACCTGCAGTCAGCCTCCTGGGGTGGCCTGTTCATCGACCTTCTGACAACATTGCCACTGGGCACGGCATGGCACAGCACAGCACGGCATGGCATGACAAGGCACGGCAAAGCGAAGGTCAGCACAGTGTGGAACACCGCAGCATGGTGCAGCAAAGGCCAGGACACTATGGGCCAGCATAACAAATGTTGTTGACATGGGGGCCTTTGAGGGGCATGTTTAGGGAACCCCCAGGGATCCCGCAAAGATACTGTGGCTGCGTACGACAACAATCGCAGCAAGGTGCAACTGCGGCAAAGCACGGCACTGCTCTGCTGTGCTTGCGGCCCCTGCACAACACAGCTCCTGTTACGACCCAAATCAGCACAGGCCCATCATCTCACCAGCGTGTGCAGGACCATACATGTGTCCGGTAGTTGTTGACTTCGTCGTGCATGGTGTGGTACACAGTGATGTTGTAACCGCCAGCAGGACGCTGCAACAGCAGGCACATGCAGCAACAAGCTGCTTGGCACACATGCCTCACCAAAGCAGGTGCGGCATACACTGACCCATCACAACTCAACAACATACACTGCAACCCCGCAACGTTCTTTCGATACACTGACATGCTGTGCTGTGGTGACTGCTGCTGAGTCGTGCTGTGGTCTGCAGCACAAAAGCGATGCTGCCAGACACGCACCCCACAGAAACACCCACACAATAACAAGGCACACATGCCTCTTCAGCCACTGTACAACACAAGTGGTATCCTACTACTGTATCCTTTAGTCACCTGGGAGTCAGCACAGGTAGCATTGTTGATCCTGTTCATGAGGGCCCGGAACTTTGGGCCGTGGTCCCCATCATCCCTCACGTTGCACAGGAAGAGGGCAGCATGGATCATCTCATGCAGCAGTGTCTCCTTCAAGTCCTTCACAGGCCGGAACTGCAGGGCAGCATGCGGGCAGCATGCACACAGCAGGTGGGTGTGCTGAGCAGTGCAAGCCCCTGAGTGCACATAGAAAGTGCAGGACTACTAACAGCGCATACAGTACGGAAGGTAGCAGTGCTTAGTTCCCAAGAAGGTTGTCAGTTGAAAACAGTGGGATAACTAGCAGCACAGACCCATGGGCTGCAACAAGATAGACAACCGACCCTGCAGCCGCTGTTGGTGCTGACCATGGTGCATCCACAGAACAGAAGCCACTGTGGACATAACCCTGCAGCCATATACCTTGAGCAGTGGCTCTGACAGTTTGATCCTGCAGCCCCCTGACCTTGAGAAGTGGCAGACCCCAGCACACCTGCATACAGCAAAGGGCCAGGAAGAAAAAGCGTGATGTGCCACTGCATACCGTACTGCTCGCTGCTGCAGCATGCGCATGACTACTCTCCTCACATGGCTATTGGTTGGGTTGGAAGAGTCCAGGCGACCAGGCATGCTGAGATTAGTGTTGCTGCTTGCTGTACATGCATGCCCATGTGTAAAAGCTTGCTTGATTGCTGCTGCTGCTTGCTGCCCATGTCTGACAGCTTGCTTGCTGCGTCTGCTTGCCTGCCAGTTGCTGCCTGCTGACACACCCAGCAACCGCTGCAACCTGCTGACGCTGCAACGTCCCGCCACAGAGGCTGAATGTGAGTCGTGTGCAAGACGCATGCAGCACTACTGAGAGGTGGGGCCTGTGGGCAAGACAGCTGCTGCATGCCCTGGGCATGACCAGCCATGTTGATGATGTTGACTCACAGGGTCATCCGCTTGGTGCTCCACTCGACGCTGCATGCTCCCAACTGGTTGTCAAAGTACAGGGAGCTGCAGAGCAAACGATACAGCTTGAGCACGTGGCTGTGGTGATGCGCCTTCAGCACAACAGCACTGCTGAGCAGTTGCACCCCGCAACTCAACAACATGCATGTGTGGTTGCTGGCAGTTCGCGCACTTGTAGTAAGAGAACAGGGCATGGACGTCTGGTGTTGGGTCTAGGGCCTCCAAGTCCAACCCAGCAAGCTCTGGATCAATGTCTGCCATTCGTCAGCTGCTGTTTTGCCGCCACATGGCTTGCTTCCAACGTCTCCCTGTCAGAGAAGTGATGCACAACCTATGTAAGCAAGCAGCAATGGTACTCAACGCCTAATGTGATCTTGTACGTGCAACACTCGCTTTTGTAGTCTCCTCAGCTTCTTGAGCGTGCTCAGCAGTGCTGGTTGGCAGACAGTTGAAAGGTTACGTCAACAGTACGTTTGTGACTAACTACGGGCTGAGATCACGCAGAACAAGTTACTTGAATGACGTTTTGCCTACAGCCGTTCTGTAAGTGTGCGTTGTTGTGCGTCGCTGCCGTTTGGCAAGGCAGTGCGAGATCGATCTTGCAATGTCACCAGCTGTGTTTGGAGGCTTACTGAGTGGCTTGAGAGGTAGACCCCATAGCCTATAACACACCTCGTTTTATATTTCAGAACCAGGCTGAACCCTTGCAACTGTTGTCTTGCAGGGCTGTCAGCTCAGAGCAGCAGTCTGCCCCTGCTGCAACTCAATGCAGCTGCAGCAGCAGCTATGCAATGGCAACGACTGCCTCAGGTGCGCGTGTGCGAGCACTGAGTACTGAACTGTTCTTCTGGATGGCAGCAGACTGACGGCTTTCCTTGTGTGAGAAGCATTGCAGCAGCGTTGCTCTGAGGTACAGCACCAGTACTTCCAGCACCCATGCTTGGGCAAGCTGGATTGACAACCGCTTTCGCTTCCTTTTTATTTTTTAGGCACTCCAGTGTCAATCACATATGCAGCAACAACAGCAGCAGCAGCAGCCTGGGAGCAGCCGCTCCCTGAGCTTTATGTCATCAGCAGGAGGTCTCCAGCGCAGTGCAGGCCTACCAGCAGCAGCTGCTGGCCCCATCCAGCAGCTAAACCAACCGCAGCGCTTTCTGCCACTTAGTTGGCAGCAATCACTCCAGCAGCAGCAGCACAGCGAGATGCTGCCACTCCTGCAGCATATGCCAGGACAGCAGCTGCGCCACTTCGTGCTGATGCCTCGGCGCGTGAAGTATCGCAAGGCGCACAAGAGCATGGGTTTCAACGAAACAGTGTGTGGCAACACACGGCAGCTGGCATTTGGGTTGTATGGCATCCGGGCCTTGGAGCATTGCAGGATGCCGGCTGCCACCTTGGAAGCAGTCAGGTATGGCATGACTCACATTCACCAACCCTGGGGACAACACTGTACATCTGTACAATCCCTGGTACAACATGGCTTGAGCACAGGCTTCAGCCCTGTGAACTGATTTACGTGGCTTGAGCAGGGCGTAGCCTCAGCCTGATGATGGGACAACCCAGCTGCACTTGCACCTGTTGGCCAGTCTTTTTGCACGGCCAGGGGCGCTCATGGGGTGCCTCAACGCATGAGCGGTAGCCTCAGCGATACAACATGCCAACCATGCTGGGAATGTGCCTCCCCTGCCCCGTTCCTGTATCCAGGCGTACGCTGCGCCGCACCATCAAGAAGAGCGCCATGCTGTGGATCCGCACCACACCCAATGTGCCTGTCACCAGCAAGCCTGCCGAGGTGAGCAGTGGTACGCCAGCAAGCCATGCAGCATTTGTTTACCTTGCTTATCCGCTGTTTGTCTGTTGCTTGCATGTTGACCAGTCAGCCAGAAAACAGGATGCGCGCTGCGCGCGTTGCAGTTGCCTTCCCTTGAGCTGCTGCTGTTTGAAACTTGTTAGTGGGTTGAGTCACGAAGCACTGCTGAACAGCACCTCGCCAAGCAGCAAACTGTATCCACATTGTGCTGTGCAGCCTACAGCGGCGGCACTGGTGTCCCCAGCTCACACCAGCACCTAGCACCGTCAATCGTGCGGCCCTAACAAAACTGTCATCTGTACACCTTCACACTCAGGGCCCACAAGCTGCACACTGCCCACAGCTGTTCTGCCGGCCCTGTATGTGTTTCTGCAGGTGCGTATGGGCAAGGGTAAGGGTACGTTGGACTACTGGGCTGCGCCCATCCGTTCTGGGCAGATCCTGTTTGAGTTTGACCGCTGCAGTAAGGCCACAGTCCTGCAGGCTGTCCAGGCCATCAAGCCAAAGATGCCGATCAAGGTCGACTTTGTGGAGTGGAACTGAGCGGGCGCAGGGTGCTGGAGGAGCTTGATTGACACTCGGTGAAGGTGAGGCAGGGGGTATGGTTTGCAGGGGCGCACTTGCTGGATGATATGCACTTGTGGATGTCTGTGTGAGTGGTGTTGTGAGTTTGGCTATATATCTGACGGAATGCTTGTGGCCTGGCTGTTCTGTCCTGCGCTGTGGGTTGAGGTGAGGTGCATTACACAAAGTTAGTTGTGCAGCAGCTGAAAACCACATGCATTGCCCAACGGCAAGCACACCAACGTTATGGTGTTTGTGGGGCAGAGAGCGTTTTGGCAGCATTGCGGTGTTAGTGTAGCCCCAAGGAAGTGATGTGACGCAAGTAAAAGGTCTGAGGGGGTCCTTTGCCTGCCAACTCTTGCAGCAGTCTGCACAGCTTTGTCGCCCCTGCACCGCACTTGTGCAACCCGGCCGCTGCCTTGAGACCACCAGCAGCGAGCTGTCGCAAACACAAGGACATGTACTGCCTTTTTTGGCATGTACTGCCAAAAAAGGCTGTACACCCAGTACCATTCGTATGGTCTCTGCTTGCGGGTTGCCTTTTCCACCGGTCTTGCACTGTGTGGGCGGGCTATTCTGCGGGTTTCGGTGACTTGCAGTGGTGCTGGTTGAAACTGGACATGCATGCATGGCGAGACCATGGGGGCTGTTTGCAAGACACAGCATGCCCCCGTACGGTGTGTCCGATAGCATCGTGCAGGGCGCTGCGCTGTGTGGCTGTTGCAGTTGTTGGGGTCAGGGACCCCCAGTGACCTCAAGTGGTTCAGGTCTGATCCTTGCGGGCTGTTGTGGGATGTTCTGCGGCGCTGCTTGCTTGTTCAGTATGAATCTCACCATGATGTTGCGACGGACTTTTTCTGGTTGGAGATAACATCTCACATGTGCATGTCTGGTCGTGTCGTGGCTCTTGGCATGCAAGGGGTCTGAATCTGACAATTGGGTATGTAGCTGTCTGCAATGTCACCTCAGAGCAGGCCATAACACTGGCACTCTCACAATGTAAGCACGTATGTGATGCAATGCTGCGTTGCATACCAGACCAGCATTCTTCAACTGAGCTTGATCATGTGTTTTGAACAGCACAATGTGTCGGTGGCTTGCGCCTGCCCCTATGCCACTTCTGCACCTGCATACTTCCTTTGAAGACTCTGTGTTTCTGTTGCTGCTGTACCTCCTTGCAGGAACACATGACCACAGCAGCAGGGTATGTTTATGCGGGCCCCCAATACAGCTGCAGCAAGTGGAAGTTGCTGCCGCAGCAAGAGCACATGTCATGTCAGCATAGCAAGTTGTTGGCTTGCTTTGGCATTGGCTTGCCTGGCCATGGCCTGAGGTCATGGTCGTGACTTCATCCAGACAGCATGTAGTGTCTGGTACTGACTGGCAGCTGCTGTTGGCGCTGTAACAAGCACGCGGTGTTTGGGTGTCATGTTGTGTGCACAGTACCCTTGTATGCACGGTTGTAGACAGCTGCCGACACACAGCAGAACGCGACACACAGCAGAATGCGACACACAGCAGAATGCGACACACAGCAGAATGCAGGCAAGGCTTGTGGTTTCATACATGGCTTCTGGCAGCTTGCAGCCAGTGTACCAGGACCAAAACCCTAAGCTCCAGTCACTATGGTTGAGGTACTGCACTGCCTGCCGCAGTGACCAATGCACGTGCCTTCTGCAGTACAGCACACTAGTGTTGCATCACACAAAGGGTCCGGACAGTCAAACACACGGCCCCAACACCTGTGAATTTACTAGTGAACAATGCATGAGCTCCAGAAGAGTATGGCAGTCACAGTGGGTTGAAATGTTTTACAATCACAGTAGGCAGCACTGCTGGCAGCGCCAAGGCCACAGCCACAGCAGCCACAGATACAGAGCCTGCCAGCAGCTATCAGCATGCCAAGAGCAGAAGACGCCACAGGTTGTGGCACGTCTCTCAGGTACAACGGTGTAATACTACCAAGCCACGTTGTGCTCATGTAATACTGTGAGGCAGGTCCACAACTGCCTGCCAACACAACTCACACAGTCTTGGTGTCTGATGAATGAGATATGACTGGTGCATGACCAGTCTCTGAAGGACTGTAGAAAGGTGCAGCATGCCGGACACCAAGCCCTGTTTTGCAAGGGCAGCTGGCAACTGAAAGACGACAGGGAGGGTATGCAGAGCCCCAGTAGTGACTATACTGTGGGCAGTGGAAAAATGTTAGTATACATGCATGTTGCTGCCATTGGTGGGCAGCGGACATGCAGTACAATATTTGAAGAAAGCAGTGCCGCCACCAACAACCAGGCTCACCAGGAGTCACCGGCAGAACGAAGGGTACAACATGTCTTGTCCGCTAGAGGCACGGCAATAGGAGCTGCTCATGCATGTAAAAGCAAGAAACACACAGGACTGGTGACACCAACACACCCTGACACACCAGAATAGTGCTTTCATGTACCAGCACTGTCTGACACAAGCGTCAAGCACCAACAGAGTCACAGGATGGACGAAGGAAGGCTTATCAATGCATATTGATGCACACTAGGGCTTAGAGGGCCAGGGGGCGGGTAGAAGCAGCCCTCAGCTTGCGGCCCCAAGACCCGCTGCCTGCACCGGCCTGTGCCTGTGCCCAGCTCTGGCTGCCACCGCCCCAGGGACCACCAAAGGAGCCACTGCCAGCAGCCGCGTTGGCGTTGGACCAGGAGTTGCTGCCACCGAAACCACCATAGCCGCCCCACTGAGCCTCCTGGACCTCTTGTGCGCTCCTCAGCTTGCGCCCCCAGCCGCCGTAGCCGCCCCAACGGTTACCACCTCCCCATCCACCCATGCCACCGCCCACTGGGGTGACAAGGCGTCATCAAGTGAGGGCAGCACACGCAAGCAGACAGGAAAGCAGGCAGGCAAGGCAGACAGCAGGGTGCGGTGAGTGAGCTGGTTTGGTTCGAGGAAAGCGAAAGCTTCACTCATCACTCAGCCTTGGCAAGGCTAGCAAAGTTCAACTGAGGTTCATTTAGCCATTTGCCAGGCAGCGTCCCATGCATACAGGGTTTTTGTTTGTCACTTCAGTAGCCACACGTGACTCACTTGACATGGACTGTGCCTGCGCCTGGCTCTGGGACATGCCTCCCATGCTCTGGCTCTGGGCCTGAGCCTGTGACATGGACCCGCTGCCCCAGCCGCCCCACTGCAGCAGGTTGCGTGAGCCGGGTACAACTGGCATGCCAGTGGTCTTGCCGGGCAGGGGTGTCTCCTCTGCGCCCTTAGCATGGTGGTGCTTGCGGGTGGCCTTGTTGAAGACGTCGGCTGGGCCAGACTCCTGTGGGCCAGACTTGGCGGGAGCTGCACTGTGGTTGGGGTGAAGGGGCCGGACAGGGGCACTGCCAGGAGTGGTTGTAGGGGCGGTCTTGGCAGGTGTTGCTGGGGGGGTCAGGAGCTTGGGCTGGGTCTCGCTTGAGGTGCTGGTGGGTGGGGGTGTTGTGGAGTGTGGGGCGGCCCGGAGCCTGCTGTGCCTCTTGGTGGCAGAGTCCAGGGCATCTGCGGGGCCGTTGTGGACGGAGAGCAGGCCCCGATGCTTGTCTGCTTCGGCCACGGAGGCTGTGCTGGCTGTTGGGTTGCTGGGCGCGTGGTTGGCTGTGGTCTGCGCCTGCTTGGGGTCCAGGGGTGCTCTCTTCCTCTTGGGTGAGGACATGCCAGACTCCTGCAGCTCTGGGAGGGGCTTTGGGTTTACTGCGGACTCCTGGGCCTGGGGCTTCAGCCGGTGTGTGGTTGCGTTGGCGGGACGCTGCTGCAGAGGCCGTTTGGAAGTGCCTGCTTCGTTGCTGTTTGGCAGGGGTGTGGTGGGTATGGCAGCAGGAGTGGGCTTGCTGGGGGTGACAGGCTCCTTGCCGGGGGCAACAGGCTCCTTGGCGTGGAGGAGGGCCTTTGCGTTGAGGACATCAATAGGACCGATGCCTCCTTGAGTCGTTATGGTGGACAGGAGGTTGCGCTGGTTGGCCGTTGAGTTGGACACTGCATGCAGATGGCGGGGGTGAAGTGGGGTGGGCAGGTGGGGAAGGGTGAACAAAGGGTGGGTATGGCAACAGCAGCAGCAGGCAAGGGACAAGGGACTTCAGAAAGGGACTTCAGAATATGTTGTAACTGAGTTGTCAGAGCATGGCATAGAAAGGCATGTAATTGGGCTGAGATGTTGCTGTAGGATTGGACTGAGCTTTACGAAGCTGCCCAGGCCCAGGTCCAGGTGAGGGCGAACAGCTGCCAATCAGTGCAGTGTTGGGCGCTGATCATTGTCTGCAACACTCTGGTGTGTTGACATACATTTCAAGATACTTGTTTATTGAATCCGACCGCTCTTCACCGCAAAACGGTATCGCATAAAGGTGACCAACGCGCTCACCTTCCTCAGTAGGCACAGTTGTTGCTCCAGATCCCTCCAAAGCACATATTGTTGATGAAAAAACTGTATACAAGGAACACAGGAGGCATCAGTCAGTTCTTCAATTGTGTTGGTCATGAACAACAGTTTGACGGTTTCAAGCTTCGAAGATTTGTGCTGGCATCACTTGAAGCGTTGGCATTTGGTTGTTCTTATGTGTGCATGTGGTTTGAGCAGCGGCACGAGTCAGCTTGATGAACACACACGAATGTACTGGGACAGGTTTGACAGCACACCTGCAAGTGCCAGCAGCAGAAGCAGTGCTGCTTTGCTCATGATCTTTTCCATCAGCAACGCTGTCAAGGTTGTGTGGTAGTCGCTGCTCTGATATTGCTCGTTGCTGCGCTTGGACGGTATTGCCTCTAGGTGCTGTAGCTGTCAGGAACCTCGCCCTACAGTTGGGCGCCTTTTGATCTTTCAGAAAGACCGCAGTGCAACAGAGAATGGTTTCAATGCCCGGTGAGCATGGGTACATATGGTGCTTCATGGGTGAATGTCGCATAATGCAGTGACCTCCGAATGTGACTTGTGTGATATGCACATTCGATAGCCCAACGGTCCCAGATTATTGCAGATGCTTGAACGTGTTTTTACCAACCTGTTGGTTGCCTGGCAATGGCATCGGCAGCCTTGGCCAGGATGTACAGCAAAGTACTGCGCGGCACTAGCTGGTATTAATATTATCCAGCTACCTGGCGCAAATTTGACAAGGTCACAGTAGAAATGTTGATGCAAAACGAATAAATTCAGAATATATAATTCACTGAAGCCAGGCGAACGGCGCCAAACATGCCATGCATGCCCTGCTGTGCCATGGTGGGCAGCTGCTGCAGCAGCACATGAGCCCGTGTGGCCACTGTAGCAGCTTTGGTTATGATAAACAGCATTATCTCTAGAGATACTAGATCTAGCATATTTACAGAAGTGTTCTTGACACCTGTGGTCCTCCTGTACACTCCAAGTCCGGCCAACGGTTCACACAGGCCCCAAACACACGCGAGCGTGAGCTCACATGTGCACCCATGCACTCAACCCACCACGTCACTGCAGCGCTAGCCTACGGCAGTATGACTAGAGCAGCGCATTGCAGGCCAGCAATTCGCGTGCGGTCAGCCTCGTGTGCTTGCCTTGCGGCAGCGCAGACCCACTATACATTACCACCCTCTCAGTCACTGAGTGTCCCTCAGGGAGAGGCTCTCAGTGTCCCCCAGGTTGCTTGGAACACCATGTTGGGGGTTGATGGCACAATCTCGTACTTGTATGGTACAACCCCGTAAACACCCCCAGATGGCGAGTACAACATCACTCAAACACTCGTACATGTACCCGGCAGCAGCAACACACGAGGCTGCAGTGCACATGACAATAGTATTGTGACATGCATTGGCCCTGCAGTTTTTGACCCAAACATACGATGTTTGGCACAGATCCAGGCACATGCGGTTGTCTCACACAGCTGCAGCAGAGTCTGTCGGTCACTGTCTGCTGCTGTCGACATCACCAGCTGGTGCATCAGCCACAGCTGCTGTCTGTGCTGCTGCTGCTGTTGCCTGCTGCAGGTGCCGGCAGGTGTGCTTGTGTGCCTCCAAATCAGCTGCCTGGCACTCCCTAGAGCAGTACCTGCACATGGAGCGCCATGAACGCAACACAAGTGCGTCAGTACTGTCAACAGTGTTGACTCAACACAGAGCATGAGCACAATGGCAGTGTGTCAGCGAATGTGCGTCAGTACTGTCAACACTGCCAACTATCATTGAGCTGATAGCCTATCTCAGCTGAGCCCCAACACTTGGGTTCATCAGACACCAGCTGCACAGACAGGACCGCGTGCATGCATAAACGACTGGTCTCCTGATGCTGCTAGCAGGCTGCAGCACTGCCTGCCAGGCATTGCTACAACTCGAAGGTGCCACAAGTGTGCCAGCTGTGAATGCTTCCATGCTTTCAAAGAAACACCAGCAGGCCCAGCCCATCTCACCTTGCAGCTGTGCAGAAGGTGGGTGCCAGTGCAGGCCGCCTGCTGCCCATCAGGCAGCCCCCACACGCAGGACTGGCCCCGCACCAGCAGGAAGCCCTCCCTGGCAGTGGCCATGCTGCTGCAGCACGGGTTGTTGCAGCAGAAGCGCGTTGGCAGCAGCGAGCACAGCAGGGTGCCAACATGCTCGATGACTTCAGAGAAGCTACCCGCTGCTGCAAAGAAGTGCTGGCTGTGGAACTGCGCAAGTATAGCTTGTTGGCGTGACATGGTTTTTCGCAGGGGTTGCAGATGCGCCAGCAGCACCTTCTGCTTCAGGCGGTCCTTGGTCGACAGTCGCCCACCCCGCTCCTGCAGGGCTGCGAGCTCGTCTTCCCGCCTCTTGATATCTCCCTCTGTGCTGGCTGCAACAGACGTGTAGCGTGTGTATGCCTTGTGCCACCCCTGGAGCTGCGCCTCAAGCAGCCGCAACATCCACGGCAGAGTGCCTCTCAAAAAGAGTCGACCATCTGCCAGGACATCCTGCATGCTCTCGCACAGCAGCTGCACTTCGTCAGATGCATCCCCGCCAACCTGCTGCTTCAAGGATCTCATCGAGTGGAAGAAGTCTCCCACCTTGCTTGTGATGCTGCTGCTGCGGGATGTATCATGCAGCTCCTGCGGACCATGCTGCAGCAGCAGCTTGATCACACAACCCAGGGGCCCATAATCCTGAGCAGCAGCAGCAGCAGCACCCGGGACCAGCACAGCAGGGTCCGGACCCAGCACCATCATAGCAAGTGCTTGACACACACTGTTGTCCTCATATGATGCATCTACGGCCAGCTGCTGTGCTTGGCGCGCAAAGAGCTGCAAGAAGCGGCCAGCCAGCACCAGCACTGCCCGCTGCAGTTCCAGCGGCTGCGCGCTGAGCAGCTGACACTGGGTTGGTGTGACTGAAAGCTGCCCAGCAGCGCCTGGCAACGGGGCACCACAGCTTGGCTGCTGCTGTGGCTCCTGCTGCGACTGTTGCTGCAGGGATGATGGCAACACTGGCTGCTGCT
The DNA here is from genome assembly GCA_004335735.1 of Chlorella sp. KRBP. Taxonomy (NCBI): domain Eukaryota; kingdom Viridiplantae; phylum Chlorophyta; class Trebouxiophyceae; order Chlorellales; family Chlorellaceae; genus Chlorella; species Chlorella sp. KRBP. The sequence goes on from QAXK01001615.1 coordinate 11,584, forward strand.
GCTGCTGCAGAGGCCCCTCTACCCCTGTGCAATGTTCAGCGACATGCTGCAGGCGCATGAGACATGTGGCCATGTGGTCACACACCTCTGCAGGCTGCAGGGCTCGTGGCAGCTTTGTCACAGTGAGCAGGAGCGACAGGACCGCCTGGGCAATCAGTGCACCCTGCTGCAGGTGCTGCTGCTGCTGCCTGGCCTTGCGGCTGCTGCGTGTTGGCCTTGTGCCCATCATGCTGCACTGTGAGTCTGCCAGCACCTTGGCACACATTTGCACAACGGCCAGGGTGGGGGTGCTGGGGCGCCGTGCTGCTGCTGCTGCTGCTGCACCTCCAGCAGACGTGCTGCTGCTGCTCGTATCGCTCCTGGGGCTACTGCCGGGAGAGGCAGCAGTGGCCTGCTGCATCCTTGCGAGGCATCGCAGCGCTGCTTCTGTCACCTGCAGGACGTCCAACATGCGCCAGCACTCCATCCTGTGCAGGGGCATTGGGTCGTCATCAATATGCCCCTGCAGCATGGTCACCAGCTTGATGCACTTCTGGGTGGCTGTTGACAGGCAGGCAGTTGTGCCCTGCAACATACCTACTTCGTCAGCAGTGCTTACTGCTGAAGCTGAGGCATGCTGCTGCGGCAGCTGCTGCTCTTGCAGCAGTCCTGGCTGGTTCAGCAGCTGCCTCAGCAACCGCAGCGCAAGACCAGTCAGGCGCCAAGTGCCTTCACGCTCGCTCAGCCCCACCTCACTTTGCAGCTGCTGCTGCTGCTGCTGCTCGCCAGAGGGTCAGTCCAGGCAGCACTGGCTGTACAGGCAGAGCGCTGCCTCAGCAGCAGCTGCCACCAGCTCCAGCCTTCGTACAGCCTGCAGCTCCACCGCTGCTTGTGCTACAGCCAGCAGGGTCACAGGCAGGTGCAGCACATGCTGGGTTGCAAGCGAATTGCCCCCCACGGGTTGCAAGGTCTCCACTGGACCCAAGTCGTCTGTGAGGAGCAGGGGAAACAGAAGCACCCGCAACGCTGTGATCATCCTGTCGATAGACTGGTCGATGTACTGCTTGTGACGCACTGTCTGGGCATCTTGAGGCCCAACACTACTGCTGCTGCTGCTGCTGCAGCTGTCACTGCTGTTGACTGGCTGTGCCTTGGTGGTGCGAATACGTCTGAGCACCTCCAAAGACGTTTATCAAAAACTGAGCAGTAACGTCAGCTTTGCCTGCATCAGTGTGATGGGAGTCTGTTGCAACCGAACTGATCATTAGTCTGTCCAATGTTTGACACCTGCCCGTTGAACTGCTGTTCGTCCTTCAAAAACCTATAAATCATCTTGAAATGTTTTTTGTCAACGTTGCGCACGACAAGACAGCGCTGCTCCCTTGAGGTGTTGCACGGCTGGATCTGTCACAGGTGGGACCATCGCAACTGCAATGTGCAAGTTTCGTTGAGCCACCTGGCAACTCTGTGCCATCCTTTGGCTGTGCTTGCAGTCTTTGGGTGCTTTTGACTTGAATGCCCTTCAGCTGCTGAACAGACATGTGTGGCACTCAGAACAGTCCTGTGTCAGTCGTGGGTGTGGGGTGTCTACTATGGGACACATTTCGCACGAACAACAACCCAGCGATGCTTGTATCTGAGTCAGGCAGTGTGCCTGTTGCTGCCAACAGCCGCAGCAGCAACAGGGTACCTGCTGCCACAGGCAGCAGCAGCAGCAGTAACAGCAGCATCAACAGCCGCGGGGCATGCGGCAGCACAACCGACCACCATAGCAGCATGTGTAGGCAAGGTCTGGAGGCCCCATCAACCCTTGCTGGATGTGCCGCAGCACTGCAACAAGTCACAACGGCACTGCCAGCATCTGGGTGCGGGTGCATGGGAGCAGCATGCGGCTGTGCTCAGGTCCCCAGGGCGATCTGGCAGCTGGAGCAGCAAGCAGTTGGCGACGCAAGCTCTCTCAGCACCATGCTGGATGCAGACGTTCCCAGCTGCCTAGTTCGCCTTGCTGCTGCTTTGTTGCAAGGGGGCCACACGCAGCCGTGCCTTCAGGAGGACCACAGAGGTGTTTGAGGGGTGAGTGTGTGTGATACTGCTGCTGCTCAGCTACTTTCATGAACAAGCATGTGCAACCGTGTGTGTGCATGCATGCGTGCATGCACACATGTCACTGTCTGTTTGGCAGGCGCAAAGGGACACCGGCCATTCGCATGTTGACGTACATTGAAGTACGTGAAGCAGCTGGACAGTTTGGACAGCTCAGCACAAACCTGAGTGCCTGTGCCTGTGCCTGTGCCTGTGCCTGTGCATGTGCCTGAGAT
>QAXK01001616.1:0-10883 GCA_004335735.1 Chlorella sp. KRBP
GTGGGCCAGGAGACGCTGCTCAACCTGCTGCTGCGCAACTACCTCCACTACGCCGAGTACGAGCAGGCCGACAAGTTCCGCAGCAAGGCGCAGCGCACAGAGGTGGTGCGCTCGCACCAGCAGTACTGCAGGTGAGCTGAGTGCTCACCTGGCGGCCCTGCCCATTGACCCCTGCAGTTGCCAGACTGAGCATGTGGGAGCAGCAGCGCGGTGAGGCGTAGTGCGCTCGCACCAGAGCAGGGGGGCACCTCCTCACCCGGCCACACTGCGTCTCCCCAGCAGCTGCTGGGACAAAGGTCACACAGCTGCAGGCGCAGCGCGCTGACGAAGTTCTTGTTGTTTGGTCGCGCCCCGCGCTGCGTGTGTTTCCTAGCAGCTGTGTGATCAAGGAGCAGCGCAGCAGAGCAGCGGGGAAGGTTCTGTTGCTGCGACGCGCTGCCTGCGCTTGCGTGCGCCTGCATGCGTGCGGTCACTCGTGCGTGCGTGTGTTCACGTGTGCGTGTGTGCACGTGGGTGCACAGGTACCTGTACTACCTGGGCCGCATCCGGGCGGTGCAGCTCGAGTACTCGGAGGCGCGCGACTGCCTACAGCAGGTACAGTACAGGCACCGAGCCTTGCGCGCTCAGCAGGTTGCAGGGAGCCTTGCTTGGCTCTGGCGCAGCTCATCTCGCCCACTGTGCGGCGCGCACACCGCGTGTGGGCCAGCCGTTCCAAGGCTGGGTGCGTGGTGTGTTGATGATTGAGGGTGCGTTGTTTTGGTGTGTTGATGGTTTCAGGCGTCGCGCAAGGCCCCCACCGGCGCCCTTGGCTTCTGTGTGACGGCAGACAAGTGGCTCATCTTGGTGAGCGCTGCGCGTGCGGGGCAGTGATGCCCTGGGGTCTCATGTGCACTCTCCCAGCCCGCCTGCCTCAGTCCCGCTTGCCACTTGAGTTCCGCGCAGCTTGTCCCACTGGCAGCTGCATGGCCCCTGACAGTGAGGGCAGGCTGGGAGGGCGTGCGTTGGGGGCGTGTGTGTCGTCACGTCACCTCACGCGCCTGCTGCACGCACCTGACGCGACAGTGATGATAATGGTGTTTGCAGGTGCGGCTGCTGCTGGGCGAGGTGCCCGAGCGCTCAGAGTTTGCCGTGCCCGGGCTCACGCAGCCGCTGAGGCCCTACTTCGAGCTCACACAGGCCGTGCGCAGCGGGGACCTGGTGGCCTTTGGACAGGTGCGCGCGCTTGTGCGTCTTAGCTGCTGGGCTCCGACGCTGCTCCTGGTGCTGAGGCGGGTCGCTCCTGCGGTTGTGGACATGCGTATGGGGCGGGGCTGGGGAGCACGCAAGCATCCCTGCAGGTGCAGGCGCTGCGGCATGGCACCCTGCAGCTTGCGCTTCCTGCAACAGTGTACACCCTGCTGCTGTCGCGTGGTTGCACTCCTCCTTGTCCCGCAGGTGGCTGAGCGCCACGACGCCGTGTTCCGCGCTGATGGCGTGCGCAACCTGGTCAAGCGCCTGCACCACAACGTGCTGAGGACCGGTCTGAGGCGCATCAGGTGCGTGCTCCTCGTGCCGAGTACAGGTGGTGGTGTCCACACGCGAGTGCACGCTGCAGGCGTGTGCTTCCACCGTCGAGGAAAGCGTGTCTCACACTAGTCCCGTTCCTGTGCTTACGCTTGATTGTACGTGCACACACACACGCACTCACGAGCGTGCCCCTGCTCTCTCTCTCTGTCCTCCCTCTTACCACCTGCAGCCTGGCCTACTCGCGCATCTCCCTGGCGGACGTGGCGGCGCGCCTGCACGTGCCCAGCGTGGAGGACGCAGAGTGCATCGTGGCCAAGGCCATCCGCGACGGCGCCATTGACGCGCTCATCGACCACGACGCCAAGGCCATGGTGTCAAGGGAGGTGCAGGTGCGTGCAACTGCTGGGGTCCCGTCACCTTGCAGGGCGGCTGGTTGCGGGCAGCAGCGCGGACTGTGGTGTGCATCAGCTGCTGGAACGTAAAGTGGCAAGCGTGTGGACTCCCTGGCAGGATTGTGCCAAGAGTCTGAGTGTCGCACGTGGCGTGGTGGTGCGCAGGATGTGTACACGACCAGCGAGCCGACCGACTCCTTCCACGAGCGCGCCGCCTTCTGCCTGGACCTGCACAACGACGCCATCAAGGCGCTCAGATACGAGGTGAGCCAAGGATGCAGCTGAGGGCGGCGTGAGCCCTGGCGGCGACGGCGTGCTGAGCCCGCGCTGTGCCCCTGTACGTATGCGCGCCCGCAGCCTGACGCCAGCTCCAAGAAGCTCGAGAGCGCTGAGGCGCGTGCCGAGCGGCTTGCGGCGGAGGCTGAGCTTGCGGCTGCGCTGGAGGAGGAGGGGGACGACTTTTGAATGTTTGTGTGCTTTGCTGCAACAGAAAGCGATACACACGACGCGTCGCTGCCGCCTGCAGCTCAGTGACAGCAGTGCTCTTCTCAGCCCAAGGAGGAGGAGGAACACACTTCATCAGGCGGCTAAAGCACCGAGACGCTTCGGGCGCGCGCAGGTGAGGCGCATTGACGACATCTCGCACTGGGCAACGCGCCTGCGCGTCCATCGCGGCCTGCATCGCGAGTTGCCCGCCACCAGTGGTGGGAAGTTCGCCTGCGCGCAGGGGGAGAGGCAGTCGCGGCGCGTGCAGAGGTGCGCAAGCCATGGCGCTGCTGCAGCACAGCGCCTCCATCGGGCCAGCCATCGGGCACTCGGCCGATCAGCTGCTGCAGGGCCTCGCACCAGGCCGTGGAGGCGCACACAAGTTGCCTCTGCCATCGCGCGCGTGGCAGCATCGACGGGCATCGCCAGCAGCCAGCAGCCCGTGGCACTCGATGGCGTCCACGACAGCGTACAGCAGCGAGCGAGCCGCCTCCTGCTGCAGCGGATGGCATGGTGCAGCAGCAACTCCACTTGCACTCGGCGAGTGTGGTAGGCGAGCAGCGGGCCTTTTGGCAGCTGCACAGCACCACTGCAGCTCTGCACCCACGCTCAGCGCAGCAAGATCACCGCAGGCGGCGGCGGCAGCAGCAGCGGCGCTCCACAGCACCTGCCAGCGGCACACAGCGGCGCAGGCACACGACGCTGGCGTGAGCAGCAGCAGAAGGGCCTCCAGAAGCACACGCTGCGCAGCCGGCGGCAATGGCAGCAACGGCAGCACCAACAACGGCAGCGGCAACGGCAGCGGGAAACGGGCTGGCGACAGCAGCAGCAGCAACGGCAACGGGGCGCCGCCCCCGCCACCACCGCCCCGGCCCCCTAGCAACGGCACCCAGCCAGCAGCAGACAGCAGCGGCAGCGCGACCCCGAGCCAGGCAGACCGGCTACGCAGCCTCATGCAGAACTTCGGCATGATGGGCGGTCTGGGTATGGGCGGCTTAGCCCAAGGCATGGCAGCAAACGTCGCCGGCAACGGCAATGGCAGCGGAGGGGCCGCTGCCGCTCGGCCACGGCCACCTGCACGGCCAGCGCAGCAGCAGCCGCCGCAGCAACCTGTGGACAACAGTGGCTGGGCGAGTGACTCTGATGGCGGGTGGGCAGCCACGCCGCGGCGCACCGTGGGCAATGGCAGCTTTCTCTCGAGGGCTAAGGCCATGGGAGGGGGCAGGGGCGCTGCCGCACAGGTGTGTGGCTGGGCGACGACGCGCTGCCGCATGATGGAGGGAGGTTGCGCTGGTTGTGGCGGTGTGTGCACGCAGCTGCAGACGCCAGCTCACTCACGCGTGAACGTGAAGGTAGCGATCCTTTGCGATAGCTGCAGCACCACGACACCCATCATGACCGCCGTGCTATGACGGCGATGACTAATGGTGACTGCAGGCGGCGTCAGGTCAGGACGAGGGGCAGCGGCGCAAGATCACCGCCTCTGAGGTGACTGAGTGGGGCGCTGACTGGACCGAGGACTGGGATCCTGAAGAGGACCTGGACCGGGAAGCTAGGGAGAAGCTGGCCGAGGCCGCCGAGGCCGACCAGCGGCTGCGTGACAACGGGAGGGGCACCACGCCCAGGGACAAGTGGATCACGCCTCTGCTGGACTTGAGGGCGGTGACGGGGGCGGTGGACCCTGACCAGGAGCGGACCGAGGACACGCTGCAGGTGTGTGTGGTAGGGTGGAGGGACATGCTGTGCGCGTGTTCAGCATGCGAGGGCGGAGGAGCACGTGCGCTGCAGGTACTGTATACAAGGCTGTTGGTTTGGGCCCCGGTTCGGGCCCCTGCCACAGCAGGGGCCACAGGTGCACGTCATGCGTGCACGCACTGCGTGGGGGGCCAGGAGGGTGGGTGAGTGGCTAAGTGTGCAAGAGGATGGGTGGCCTGCTGGCGGGAGGACTGCCTGGTTGCTGCTGCCTGTGCCTTGCCTCACATGACTCACCTGATGCTGCCTGGTGCTGCTGGATGCTGCTTGTGAACGCTTACTGTGTGCAGGGTGAGGCGTTGGCCAACAAGGACGAGTCCCAGGTGGCCATCCGCTACGTGGTGCAGCTGGTGGTGGTGCCGCTGGTGACGGGCTTTGTGCTGAGCCGCGCGCTGGCAGACCCCGTGCTGAGCTTCACGCTGCAAAACAACTCTGAGGCCTTTGCCATGACGGACAGGCAGAAGATTGAGGGCGCGGAAAAGGTGAGAGACTGGGGGGCTGCTGGGGTGTGTGTGTGTGCCGGTTTGCAAACGGGGCGTCAGTCCGTGGAAGTGGTGTGTGGCAAGGCAGCTCTTGCACGGGACGCAGGTGTGAGGTGGCCTCCCAAACAGTGGGTGCTGCAGCCGGAAGGAAGCCTGTGGGAAAGAAGATTCAGGAGGGAATTTGTGTGCGCGCCTTGGCTGGCTGGCTGTGGTGAGGTGTGGTGTCGGAGACTGCAAGGCGGCGGGCGGCTGCGTGCGTGTGTGAGCGCACACACGCCCGTGTCGCTTGCGCCAGTCCCTGCGCAGGTGCACACAGCAAGGAAGCCCGGCTACGCTTTGAACGACTGCTGTGAGCATGCGTTCACTGCGTGCTTGTGCACTGCGCAGGTGCACATTGAGGAGGCCCGGCTGCGGTTCGACATGGCCATCGGCAAGCTGCCTCCCTTGTCCGAGGACCAGATCCTGGAGCACCTGCGCGAGTTCGCCGAGGAGGTGCAGGAGGAGGAGCGGCTCGCCAACGAGCAAAACCTCATCACCGTCGTGTCGGACTCGATCTCCTCCATCGTCATCTTCTCCATCATTAGCCAGCAGTCCAGGGGAAGGCAGGCGCTCTTCAACACACGTGCGTGCGTGGCGCTGGGAACCTGAACCCGTTGCGCACGCTTGAACGGCTCCCTAGGTCAGCTTAACCTAGCGTCCAGCGTGGTTCCCCGCCTGGAGCCGCTCACACTCATGATCATGCACCCACACCCACCACTGGTTTACCTGCCCGCCTGCCCACACAACCCTCTGCTCTGCCCGCCTGCACGTGGCGCAGTGGCTCGCCTCTTCGACGGCCTGTCGGACATCGCAAAGGCCGTCATGATCATCCTCATCGCCGACACGCTCTTGGGCTACCACTCGGAGGAGGGCTGGACAGGGCTCATCGAGCTCATCGTGGGGCACTACGGCTTCGAGGCGGAGGAGGAGGGCCTCGTCATCTTTGTCGGCATCGTGCCCGTGGTCATTGACGTGTTCTTCAAGTACTGGATCTTCATTGGCCTCAACCGCATCTCCCCTGGCGCCGTCATCACGCTCAAGCAGGTGCGGGGTGCTGAGCTGTCCCTGTCCTCAGGTGCTCGGCGCTAGGGCAGGTAACCCTAGGTGTTCACACTCAGCACGGCAACGGACAGCACGACGCAGCACACCAGCCTGCTGCGACGCTCAGCTATGCACGCGCATGGGGCGTGGCTCAAAACGGCGTAATGGCGTTGCGTGAGCCCAGCCCACCCTGCAAGCCACTGCCGCCGACCGCCTGTGCTTGCTTGCCACGCATGCTGTGCTGCGCACACGCAGATCGACACGCACTGAGCGGGCTTTCTTGGAGCGCTGCACTGGCAGGCCGCAGCCGTGCTAATGAAGACGCCGCACCGCCACCATCTCGTGCACGCACCATCGTGCTGTGCATGCTGCGCGCCGACTAAACCAGGCCAAGGCTGCTCTCTGTGACCGCCTCGCTCCTTGGTCGGTTGGACCCTCGTGCTTTTCGTGATTGGTGGGCCGGACGCCGCAGACGTATGCAGGACGCGCTGCGTCCGCGCGGCATGCGGTGATTTTATCATGCGCCTCAACCATTGCCACCATTGGCCATGGGTGATGTGATGCACGTGAGAGGCAAAGTGTTGGATCTGTGGTCTATGGTCTATGGCTGGTGAGGACCGCGCTCCCTGCTGGCTTTTCCACACGTGCTTCTCGGTGGTCCACGCGCTTGAAACACGCTCTCTGACTTGCGGGCCCTTGATGCAAACCAACGAGTTTATGATTTGCACTACATAAACGGCAGGAAGCAAGAGCAGTCAGCAGAGTCAGCAGAGGCGTCCAACATGGTGCAGCGGGACGGCGGGGCCAAGCTTTGCGCCAGTTGGGCTTTTGTCTTCGTTTCTGTCAGAGTGCAGGATTCTATGATGATGCCGAGGGGAGAGGGCAGGGCGACCGCACAAAGGCGGCAGGCAGTCAGATCCACCGGTGCAGAGCTTCAGCTGGCAACAGCGCCGCAACGAGGCAGCGCGTGGTATGCAAATGCTGTGGGGGAGGGGCAGGAAAAGTAAACGGCATGCGTTGGCTAGGCTTCCAACCGCTAGACCAGCAGAGAGGAAAGAGTGGTGGCTCCAGCCCAGGCTAGAGTGTGTGAGCGCTTGAGAGTATCCAAGGTAACCCCTGCAGCAAAGGGGGTCGTGCTGCGAAGCTTCAGGATTAGGAGCAAGCAGCGCCGAGTCGAGTGACCATGCGGATGCGGGGAACTTCACTATCATCATCCCCCCCCCCGCCACTGCCATACCATTAACATGTGGACAGCCCGATCAGGCACAAAAGCTGTGCGGAGGTCCCAGCAAGTGAATCCCCCTTAACCCCCCAGCAGGAACCCCCCAGCCAGTGCTGAAGCAGTCTGGCGCCTTCTAACATCAGGCACAGGTGAGAGGCTGTGCACCGTGGCCAGGCGCGTGGGTGCGCTAGTCGTGTGAGTCCATTGCCGCGCGGCACGCTGCTTGCCCTTAAGCGCTGTGCGCTTTCCAGTGGTCGTAGTTGTTCATGAGCCCGACCAGCAGCGGGCGGGAGGCCTTGAACCTGCCGGTGAAGTGCGAGAAGAGCGGCACGCAGACAAAGTCGAAGAAGCCAACCTGCGCACGCGTGGTGGAGGACCGAAGCGTGTTGGTGTTAGCGTGAGCCTTGGGGGTGGCGTGGGGCACGTGAGGAGCCCGTGTGGTATGGTGGGTCGCCCCACACAGTGTGTACCCCTCAGGAGCTTGTGTGCCGGCCCTCCCCACAGTGCTGTGCGCGCACTCGTAGACAAAGGTGCGACTTGGAAAGGAAGGGACACGCACCTGGCTCTTTGTGACACCCTCCTTGTTGCGGTCACACAGCGGCGAGATGGTCATGTCCTTGGAGCGCTCGAGGTCGCCCTGCACCCCGGGGTAGGTTGGAGCACAACGGCATGCGTCACAAACAGCTCTACCGCCACAGCCCGCACACGCTGCGTGCCACAGCTGGGTGTGACATGGCGTGCCTCTCACACTCCCAACATGGCACGGATGCAAGTGGTGTGCACACACACAGGATGGTGCCGCTCACCTGCTTGAACAGCTCCTGCTCCAGGCCTTGCACCCAGCGCAGGTGCACTGGCAGCGCCTTGGTCAGGTGACCCTGCGCGCACACACACACACACACACACGCGAGGTGCGCCCGGCGGGATGCTTCGTGGATTTCCCATGACGGCCGCCGCTAACGGCATCCTGCACGCTGGCGTGAGCAAAGCGGAACATATGCGGTGATGGCCGCCTCAGATGTGGAGATGATCAGCACGCCCAATCCCTGCCATGGCCACTCACCAGGTCGGCGCACTTGAGGCCCATCTGCAGGCTCAGCACGCGCTCCGTGTCACTGATGGGGTGCAGCGCCGTGACGGACGCCCGCGCTGACAGGCCGTCCACAGACGCACTGCTGCGATCACGCAAGCATGCAAAGCATATTAAGCATGCTAAGCATGCGACCCTTGTCCCCAACAGGTGTATGAACTCTGCCATGACGTGCAATATCAGCAATTTGGGCAGGCGGGACAGCGCCTGCTCACCGGGTGCTCGTCCCGCGCGACCTCCCCTCTGCACCGCTGTGCTGGGCGGTGAACTGGCCGATGATCGAAAAGTGCTGCTTCATGCTGCGCAGCACACGGGCAGGGCAGGGCAAGGGCAGGGCACAGTGGTCAGCGTGGGCTGGAGCCACCCACACATCACGACGCCAGCACGTGATGACGTCCATGACAGCGCACGACCAAGGGTGGGCTGCATCATGCGGCTGCAGTTGCTCGCTGCAGAAGATTGACTCAAGGCTCCAGGCTGCACTCACTCGGTGCCCAGCACCAGCTCGATCATGAGCTTGCGCGCCTGGGCCCTGGCCTCCTTGCTGAGGCCCGACAGGATGTCGAACTCGGGCTGGTTCAGGATGGTCCAGGCAGCCGCCAGGTGGTGGTTCTCCATGGGCGACTTGTCGTTGTACAGCACCTGCAGTTGTACGCACGGACCGCTCGGCAGGGCACCACACGGCTCATTGGCCTCCTCCTCACTGGAAGCACAACATAGTTCACGGCGCCAAGGCTGTTGCACCAGGTTGCCCACCACCAGGTTCACATTCGCAGCAGTATAGAGCTGCACCAGAGTCTGACGCGCCCCAGGGCAGATACGGGCAAAGCCTCCGCGCTTGGCCACACCCGCACCTTCTGACCTGACGACGTCCCCGACCTCCCCCACTCACCGCCAGTTTGTCGTTGGATGACGTCAGGAAGTCAGTGGACAGCCCCCTGTGCTCGTAATCGTGCACGATGGCCGTCAGGTAACACACCAGTGTCGTCTGGGCGTCGGCATACCCAGGCGTCAGCCCTCCGTGTCGCAGGATCATATGGAAGGCCTGAAGCACGTCAGCGGCGTGGCGCGCATTGTGGTAGGGGTTGGAGGCAGGGTAGCCCATCTCCACGCGGCGCAGGAAGCGCGCCAGCGTGGTGGGCTTGATGGAGGCCTGCTGATGCAGCCGGAGGTGGAGAGGAGCCAGAAGCCCAGGACGGAGAGCGGGTGGCCGGCGGTGGCCTCCTCCATCGCGAACGAGTCGAAGGCCCAGCAGTCCGACGCCTGGGCGAGCAGGCGGTCCACCTGCGTTGTCGGCGCGGCGCAGCAGTGCGGTGGTGGTGCGGGTGGAGTTGGTCGAGGGAGAGTGCGGTGGCGGGTCAGACCGGCGCAGCTGGCGGCAAGCACCGGTCATTCGCTCACCTCCTCGACGATCGGCCGCTCCACCGCCACCACGGCTCCCGAAGACGAGGGGTCCAGTGAAACCGACGCCTGGCGCGAAGAGTTGTTGCCCGCGCTCTGCGCACCGACACGGATCGTGTCGATGACCCCGATCGAGTCCGCAGCCAGCGAGGCCGGCGCCTTCCCCGGCCCCATCAGACCGACGATGATGGAGCGCGTCTCCACGGAGCTGTCGCGTTCCTCCTCCCACTCCTCGCCCTCGCACTTCTTCGTTGGGTTGATGACGGCGTTCCCTGCGGTGCGGCGAGTGCGGCGAGCGCGCGCAGACTCAGCCATTCATTCACGCACAACGGAGCGCCTGTCGGTGCACCTCCTGGGCACTCACATTCCTCGTGGATTGGGTGCATCATGTCGCTGTCAGATACCTGGCCCAGCTGGCGAGCCAGCGCCAGCCTCGACTCATCCTGCGGTGCAAGAGCACAAGCAGCCAGGCGATCTCAGTCCAAGTTTTGGCAGCCATCCGCTAGCAGACGGAGCTGCGCTGGCAGCAGCAGCAGCAGCAGCAGCAGCGCTCACGTCCATGTCGGCGGCCGCCATGCGCGTGCGCAGCTCCTGCGAGGGAGGCCGGTACACGTCCAGCGACTGGTGCAGGGCGCGCTGCACGGCCACCACCATGGCCATAATGGGCTGCACTCCCTCGGGATGGCCGTGAGGATGGTGAGCATCTGCTGGGCCGGCGTCTCTGCAAATGCGTTTGGGAGAAGGTGAATTTCAGGACCCGGGCACACAATCAACGGGCAAACCAGGACAGCTGCACCCTGTACACTCAGGTCTGGCATTGCGACGCCCTCCTCCTTTGGCCTTTAAACCAGGCTCACTCCTATCTCAGGCCCACTGCTCGGCCGTTTACTGACCAATCTCCACCAGCTCCACCCCGTCGTGGTGGTGGTTCTTGGTCCAGTCCATCTCGTGGCGCATGCGATGGATGGTGGCCTTTGGCAGCACCACCTGCAACAGCGCCTGGTTCTCAGCCCTGCACAACACCGGGGCGCGACACAACCCAGGACAGGTGAGCAGCGCACAAGTGGCTTGTAGGGTATGCACGTGAAGGCTACCAAGGCAGTGCGAGGCTCGTTGTAATGACCTTGCTTGCTATGTGGCCGCCAGCCTCGTGGTGTGTGCTGTTGCTCACTCCTCACCAGGAGAGCAGGATCATGAAGAGCAGCAGCCCAAAGAATACCGAGCCCACCACCACAACGGCAATGAGCGCGTTCTTGTACTGGGGCTCCCACCCGCCGTCCAGCCACACGTACAGCTCAAACTGCGCATCCGGACGCGCACGGCAGGCAAAAAAGCAGCCATCATGCGTCATAGCAGCCTCAGACAAGCCTCGCAGCCCAGGCAAGCAACGTGCACTGGCGTGAACTTTGCTTGGCGAGGCCTGCCTGGCGATGCTTTGTGACGGCTGCAGCATCATGACACCTGTCGTGAAC
>QAXK01001617.1:0-33593 GCA_004335735.1 Chlorella sp. KRBP
TCCTTGCAGGTGCCCGGCTCGGACTCGTCGGCGTTGACGACGAGGTAGCGGGGGCCGCCGTCGGGCGGGGCCATGAACGACCACTTCATGCCGGTGGGGAAGCCCGCACCGCCGCGGCCGCGCAGCGAGGAGTCCTTGACCATCCCGAGGATGTCGGCGGGCTCCATGCCGAGGGCCTTGTCGAGGGCCTTGTACCCGCCGCCCTCGCGGTAGGTCTTCAGGGTCCAGGAGGTGGGGTGGTCCCAGTCCTTGCTGAGGATGGGGGTCAGTGTGCTGGCCATCACTCGCCCTTCCCGTCGGTGGTCTCGTCGGTGTCGCCGTCGGCGTCCGCGGTGTCGAAGAGCGTGGCGGCCGGGGTGGCGTCGTGGCCCTCGGGCACCGAGGCGCTCTGGGCCGAGACGTTGGCCGCCTTGTCCTGGTCCTTCTGCGGGTCGGCGCCCTGGACCGGCGCGACGTCGACGCGGTCGGCGACCGCCTCGGCCTGCCGGGCCACGCCGCTCACGCCGTCGCCGGTGGAGACCACGGGGGTGCTCGGTGCCTCGGCGGCCTTCCTGCCCTTGGTGGCCCGCTTGGCGGGCGCCTTCTTCGCGGCCGGCTTCTTCTCGCCGGGGGTGTCGTCCGAGGCGTCGCGCTCGGCGGCCGGCTCGACCTTGTCGGCCTTCGCGTCGTCGGAGGCGGGCGTGACCTCGGTGCTGCCCGGGGCCTTGCCTCCGGTGGACGCGCCGCTCGTGGAGGAGCCGCCCTCGGGGGCGCTCCAGCCGTTGCGCTTGGCGATCTCGAGGCCGACGAGCGAGGCGGGGCCGGCCCCGACGCCCTCGTCGGCGAGCCCGTCGGAGAACCCGGCGAGCGTGCGGCTGACCTGCTTGAAGGTGCAGACCCGGTTCGGGCCGCGGGTGGGCTTGACGTCCTTGCCCTCGCGCAGGTCGTCGACGAGCTGCTTCGTGGACTCGGGCGACTGGTTGTCGAAGAACTCCCAGTTGGCCATGACGACCGGCGCGTAGTCGCAGGCGGCGTTGCACTCGACGCGCTCGAGGGTGATCTTGCCGTCCTCGGTGGTCTCGTCGTGGCCGATGCCGAGGTGCTCGGAGACCGACTCCCAGATCTCGTCACCGCCCATGACGGCGCACAGCGTGTTGGTGCAGACACCGACCGTGTACTCGCCGTTGGGGTGGCGCTTGTACTGCGTGTAGAACGTCGCGACCCCGCTGACCTCGGCCGTGCTGAGGTCGAGGAGCTCGGCGCACAGGTCGATGCCGCGACCCGTGACGTAGCCGTCGACCGACTGGACGAGGTGGAGCAGCGGGAGCAGCGCGGACCGCTTCTGCGGGTAGCGCGCGATGACCTGCGCGGCGTCGGCGCGGAACTGCGCCTCGACGTCGGCGGGGTAGGGCTCCTTGGACTCGCCGGGCACCGTGAGGTGCCCGGAAGCGGACTGCAGACCGAAGTCACCGGCCATCAGCGGTCGACACCTCCCATGACGGGGTCGATGGAGGCGACGGCGACGATGACGTCGGCGACCTGCGAGCCTTCGCACATCGCGGCCGTGGCCTGGAGGTTGTTGAAGCTCGGGTCGCGGAAGTGCGCCCGGTAGGGGCGGGTGCCGCCGTCGGAGACGGTGTGGCAGCCCAGCTCGCCCTTCGCGGACTCGACGGCGGCGTAGGCCTGGCCCGGCGGCACGCGGAAGCCCTCGGTGACGAGCTTGAAGTGGTGGATCAGGGCCTCCATCGAGGTGCCCATGATCTCGCGGATGTGCTCGAGGCTGTTGCCCTGGCCGTCGCCGCCGATGGCCAGCTGGGCCGGCCAGGCGATCTTCTTGTCCTCGACCATGACCGGCTGGCCCTCGGTGCGCTGGAGGCGGTCGAGGCACTGCTCGACGATCTTCAGCGACTCGTACATCTCGTCGATGCGGATGCGCAGGCGGTCGTAGGCGTCGCAGCCGGTGCGGGTCTTGACCTCGAAGTCGTAGGTCTCGTAGCCGCAGTACGGGTCGGACTTGCGCAGGTCGTGCGGCAGGCCGGTGGAGCGCAGGACCGGGCCGGTGACGCCGAGGGCGATGCAGCCGGTGAGGTCGAGGTAGCCGACGCCGACGGTGCGGCCCTTGAGCAGCGGGTTCTCGTTGAGGAGGGCCTCGAGCTCGCCGAGCCCGCGGCGCAGCTCGGTGATGACGCCGCGCACCATCGCGACCGCGCCGTGCGGCACGTCCTGGGCGACGCCGCCCGGGCGGATGTAGGCGTTGTTCATCCGCAGGCCGGTGATCGCCTCGAAGACGCGCAGGATGCGCTCGCGCTCGCGGAAACCGACCGTCATGACGGTGGTGGCGCCCATCTCCATGCCGCCGGTGCCGAGGGCCACGAGGTGGGAGTTGATGCGGGTGAGCTCCATCATCATCACGCGGATGATCGAGGCGCGCTCGGGGATGCGGTCGGTGATGCCGAGCAGCTTCTCGATGGAGAGGCAGTAGGCCGTCTCCTGGAACATCGGCGTCAGGTAGTCCATCCGGGTGCAGAACGTGACGCCCTGCGTCCAGGTGCGGAACTCCATGTTCTTCTCGATGCCGGTGTGCAGGTAGCCGATCCCCGCACGGGCCTCGGTGACGGTCTCGCCGTCGAGCTCGAGGATGAGCCGGAGCACGCCGTGCGTGGACGGGTGCTGCGGGCCCATGTTGACGACGATCCGCTCCTCGTGGAGCGCGGTCGCCTCGTCGACGAGGTCGTTCCAGTCGCCGCCGGAGACGGTGAAGACGCGCGCGCCCTCGGTGTCGTCGTCGACCGACGCCCCGTAGGCGTCGGCGAGCTCCGGGTCCTGCGCGACGGTGTCGTGCTCGTGGGTCGTCATCAGCTGTACGCCCTCCGCTCGTCGGGCGGCGGTACGACGCCGCCCTTGTACTCGACGGGGATGCCGCCGAGGGGGTAGTCCTTGCGCTGCGGGTGGCCCGGCCAGTCGTCGGGCATGAGGATGCGCGTGAGCGCGGGGTGGCCGTCGAACTCGATGCCGAACATGTCCCAGGTCTCGCGCTCGTGCCAGTCGTTGCCCGGCCAGACCTCGACGACCGAGGGGATGTGCGGGTCGGCGTCGGGGCAGGTGACCTCGAGGCGGATCCGGCGGCTGCCGTGGGTGATCGAGAGCAGCGGGTAGACGGCGTGGAGCTCGCGGCCGGCCTCGCCCGGGTAGTGGACCCCGGAGACGCCCATGCACATCTCGAAGCGCAGCGCCGGGTGGTCGCGCAGCGTGCGGGCGACCTGGAGCAGGTGCTCGCGCCGGACGAAGAGGGTCATCTCGCCGCGGTCGACGACGACCTTCTCGACGGCGGTGTCGAAAGCGACCTCGAGCGCCTGGCCGAGGACGTCGGCGACCTCGTCGTGGAAGCCGCCGTAGGGGCGCGGGCTGGCGCCGGGCAGGAGCGTGGGGGTGACGAGCCCGCCGTAGCCGGAGGTGTCCTGGCCGCGGGTGGCGCCGAACATGCCCCGCCGCTCGCCGATCCTCACCGGGTCACCGGACTCCGCGTCACCGGCCAGCTCGACGACGCGGCCGCCGCCGGTGTGCTGCGCGGTGTCCGAGGAGGCGGGGTCGTCGTCGGTGCGGGTCTGCGCCGAGTCGACCTCCTTGTCCGGGATGGGCTGCACCGGGCTGTCGTCGCTGCGCTTGCTGTCGTCGCTCATGCGAGGAGGTTCTTCCCGGCCGGCGCCGCGAGGTGGGCGAGGTGGTCGTGGGTCGGGGCCATCTGCGAGGTGGGCGTGGCGCGCAGGGCGGCGGCCTCGGCGGCCCGGGCCGCGGCGACGCGGTTGACCCCGAGCTTGCTGTTCTGGATCTGGTCGTGCAGCTCGATGATCGCGTTGAGCAGCATCTCCGGGCGGGGCGGACAGCCCGGCAGGTAGATGTCGACCGGGATGACGTGGTCGACGCCCTGGACGATGGCGTAGTTGTTGAACATGCCGCCCGAGGACGCGCAGACGCCCATCGAGATGACCCACTTGGGGTTGGGCATCTGGTCGTAGACCTGGCGCACGACGGGGGCCATCTTCTGGCTGACCCGGCCGGCGACGATCATCAGGTCGGCCTGGCGCGGGGTGGCGCTGAAGCGCTCCATGCCGAAGCGGGCGATGTCGTAGTCGGGCGTGCCGACGGCCATCATCTCGATGGCGCAGCAGGCCAGGCCGAACGTCGCAGGCCAGATCGAGGCCTTGCGCATGTAGCCGGCGACGTTCTCCAGCGTCGTGAGGACGAACCCTGCGGGCAGCTTCTCCTCGAGTCCCATCACGCCTCCTCGGCGGTGTTGACGGATGTGCGTGCGGTGGTCAGTCCCACTCGAGGCCGCCCCGCTTCCAGACGTAGGCGTAGGCGACGAACACGGTGACGATGAAGAGCACCATCTCGACGAGCGCGAAGAGACCGAGCTGGTCGAAGGCGACGGCGAACGGGTAGAGGAACACCGACTCGATGTCGAAGATGATGAAGAGCATCGCGGTGAGGAAGTACTTGATCGGCACGCGCCCGCCGCCCGTGGCCCGGGGCGTGGGCTGGATGCCGCACTCGTAGGCCTCGAGCTTGGCGCGGTTGTAGCGCTTCGGCCCGACGACGAGGCTCGTCCCCACCGACAGCGCCGCGAAGCCGAAGCCGAGCGCCAGGAGGATGAGGAGGGGGACGTAGGGGTTGCTCATCGCGGGCGAACTCCCCTTTCGCTGCTCGGGTTCGTCGGGTGGTCGACGGGCGCCGGGGCCGCGTGCGGCGTCCCGGCCATCCTAGGGGTCGTGACGTACGTCGCACCCAGGGGCGTCTCGCGCCCCCGAGCAGCGCGGTCGCCCGCGCGCGGCGTGGTGGTCACCGGGTCCTCTGCTGGTGCTCTGGTGCTTGTGAACGTCTTCACGAACTCGGGCAGTCTAGGACGGACCCCCGACGGTGCTGCAGTGAGGGGGACCTAACCCTCGACGACCGGCTTCGTCGCCCGGTGGAGGGCGACGATCCCGCCGCTGAGGTCGCGCCACTGGACACCCTCCCAGCCGGCGTCGGCGACCTGGCGGGCGAGGCCGCGCTGGTCGGGCCAGGCGCGGATGGACTCGGCGAGGTAGACGTAGGACTCGGGGTTGGACGAGACCTTGCGGGCCACCGGAGGCAGCGCGCGCATCAGGTAGTTCGTGTACACGGTGCGGAAGGCGCCGTTGGTGGGGGTGCTGAACTCGCACACCACGAGCCGGCCCCCCGGCCTGGTGACGCGGAGGAACTCGCGCAGGGCCGTGGACGGGTCGGCGACGTTGCGCAGGCCGAAGCTCATCGTCACGACGTCGAAGGAGTCGTCGGCGAAGGGCAGCCTCATCGCGTCGGCCGCGGTGAAGCCGAGGTCGGAGCGCCGGCGGTGGCCGACGCGCAGCATCCCGAGCGAGAAGTCGGCGGGGACCACGTCGACGCCGGAGTCGGCGAAAGGCTCGCTGCTCGTGCCGGTGCCCGCGGCGATGTCGAGGACGCGCTGCCCGGGCCGGGCGTCGCAGGCGGCGACGACGGCCCGGCGCCACAGCCGGTCCTGGCCGAGGCTGAGCACGTCGTTGGTCACGTCGTAGCGGGTGGCGACGTCGTCGAACATCCTGGCGACGTCGCGGGGGTCCTTCTCGAGGGAGGCGCGGGACATGGTCGACATCCTCGCACCGATGCCTCGACGGCCCGTACGGCGCCGTATCGTTGCCTGCTGATGACCTCGCTCCCCGCGGGCCGCCCCGCCCCCGCTGCCGCTGCGGCGCCCCTCGTGGCCCGCACCGTGCCCCTCGACCCCGCGCTGGCGTCCGACCTGCTCGCCGTGCTGCCCGCCGGTGGGGCGAACGACCCCTGCTCGTGGGTCCGCCGCGGCGAGGGCCTCGTCGGGTGGGGCCGCGCGGCCTCGCACGTCGCCGTCGGGCCGGACCGGTTCGCGGAGCTGTCGGCGTGGTGGGACGGGCTCGTCGGGTCGGCGGTCGTGCGCGACGAGGTCGACCTGCCGGGCACGGGCCCGGTGGCGTTCGGCTCCGTGGCCTACGCGGACGGATCTCCCTCCGGCGGAACGCTGGTCGTGCCGTCCGTGGTCGTGGGCCGGCGCGGCGACGTCGCCTGGCTGACCACCGTCAGCGCCGAGGGCGCCGTGGCCGAGGTCCCCGGGCCGGCCGAGGTGCGGCGCCAGCCGGCGCCCGCGCGGCCCCTCGACGTGGCCTTCGCCGACGGGGCGCTCGACCCCGCCACGTGGGAGGGCGCGGTGGCGACCGCGGTCTCGCGCATCACCGCCGGCGAGCTCGACAAGGTCGTCCTCGCGCGCGACCTCGAGGTGTCGGCGCGCGAGCCGCTCGACGTCCGCTGGCTGCTGCACCGCCTCGCCGAGCGCTACCGGACGACGTGGGTGTTCGCCGTCGACGGGCTCGTCGGGGCGACCCCCGAGCTGCTCGTCCGCCGCGAGAAGGGGCTCGTGACCTCCCGGGTGCTGGCGGGGACCATCCGCCCGACCGGTGACGACGCGCACGACCTCGCGCTGGCGGCGTCGCTGGCCCGCTCGTCCAAGGACCTCGAGGAGCACGAGTACGCGGTGCGCTCGGTCGCCGATGCCCTGGCGCCGCACTGCTCGTCGATGAACGTGCCCGAGGCGCCGTTCGTCCTCCACCTCTCCAACGTCATGCACCTCGCCACCGACGTCGCCGGGGTGCTCGTCGACGACACCTCGTCGCTGACCCTGGCCGCCTCGCTCCACCCGTCGGCGGCGGTCTGCGGCACACCGCGGCTCGTCGCCGACGAGGTCATCGCCGAGCTCGAGCACATGGACCGGGCGCGGTACGCCGGCCCGGTCGGCTGGATCGACGCCGACGGTGACGGCGAGTGGGGCATCGCGCTGCGGTGTGGGGCGGTCGACGTCGACGACCCGTCGCGGATGCGGCTCTTCGCCGGCTGCGGCATCGTCGCGGGGTCGGTGCCGGCCGACGAGCTGGCGGAGTCCTCGGCCAAGCTCGTGCCGATGCGCGACGCGCTGACCGCCGACGCCCCCTGACCCGACGTCCACCGATCGACGACCGTGTCGGTTCGTGGACGTCGCCGGCCCGGCGGGGGCCCGGTCGGCGGGTCGCTCAGGTGAAGGGCGGGCGGGCGTCGATCGCCACCGAGCGGTGGCCGGCCCAGCGCCAGATCCGCGCGGAGGCGTCACGGTCCTCGTCGGTGACGAGGTTGCCCATCCACCGCAGCGCGAGGGTCATCAGCCAGTCGCTGCGCATGCCGACCGGGCCGAGGGCGCTGAGGATGCGCGGCGTCGTGAAGACGCCGGCCAGGCGCCGTGCGATGGAGAACGCCTCGCCGTAGTGCTCGCGCAGCAGCGCCGGCCAGACGGCGGCGAGGTCCTCGTCGAGGTGGTCGACGAGGAGCCGGCCGGTCTCGAGGCCGTAGTCGATGCCCTCGCCGTTGAGCGGGTTGACGCAGGCGGCGGCGTCCCCGACGAGCGCCCAGTTGGCGCCGGCGACGTTGCTCACCGCGCCGCCCATGGGGAGGAGCGCGCTGGTCGGCATCCGCTGCTCGCCGGTGAGCCCGAAGTCGGCGCGGCGCTCGTCGGTGTAGTGACGCATGAGGGGCTTGATGGCGATGTCGGCCGGGCGCTTCGTGGTCGCCAGGGTGCCGACGCCCACGTTCACCTGGCCGGCACCGAGGGGGAAGATCCAGCCGTAGCCGGGAAGGGTCTCACCGGTCTCGGACCGCAGCTCGAGGTGGCTGCTGATCCACGGGTCGTCCGCCCGCTCGGAGTCGACGTAGCAGCGACCGGCCACGGCGTAGACGGTGTCCTTGTGCCACTCGCGGCCGAGGACCTTGCCGAGGCCGGAGCGCACACCGTCGGCGACGACGAGCCGCTCGCACTCGATGTCGAAGGCCTCGCCGTCCTCCCCGCGGAAGGTCACGGCGCGCACCCGGCCACCCTCGACGCGCGCGTCGACCGCCTTGGCGCCCTCGACCCCGGTGGCCCCGGAGTCCAGGGCGGCCTCGCGGATCCCGGCGTCGAGCTCGGTGCGCGGGACGGCCGAGCCGTGGTCGGGCAGCGTGCCGCCGGGCCACGGCAGGTGGAGGGTCTGGCCGAAGCCGTGTGCGCGCAGCCCCTGGTTGACGGTGTGGCTGCGGACCCAGTCGCCGAGGCCGAGCCGGTCGAGCTCGGCGACCGCGCGCGGGGTCAGCCCGTCGCCGCAGGTCTTGTCGCGCGGGAAGGTCGCGGCGTCGGCGAGGACGACGTCACGGCCGGCGCGGGCCGCCCAGGCGGCGGCGGAGGCTCCGGCGGGGCCGGCACCGACGACGAGGACGTCGGTGCGGGTGGGGGTGGTGGGCACGGGTCGATTCTCGCAACTCCGGCGCCTTCGGCCGAAACCGGCCCCGCCGACCCTCGACACCGTG
The DNA here is from genome assembly GCA_004335735.1 of Chlorella sp. KRBP. Classification (NCBI taxonomy): domain Eukaryota; kingdom Viridiplantae; phylum Chlorophyta; class Trebouxiophyceae; order Chlorellales; family Chlorellaceae; genus Chlorella; species Chlorella sp. KRBP. The sequence goes on from QAXK01001617.1 coordinate 8,371, forward strand.
CCTGCCGGACCCGACTCATTGCCCGTCACCCACCTCGGGAGACCCGTCGAGCGCGCCTCGAGGTGGGTGACGGGCAATCAGTCGCGGAGGGTCCGGGCGGCGAGGGCGCGCAGGTCGGCGTGGGCCTGCCGGTGGGTGCCGCGCCCCACCCGGACCTCGACGACGCGCACCCCCTCGGGGACCCGACGTACCTGCGCGGCGAGCGCCTCGGCGGTGTCGACGAGCGTGTGCCCGACCCCGTGCGCCGCACACAGCGCCGCGAGGTCGGTGCCGGTCGGCGTGCCGAAGACCCGCTCGAAGGACGCGGCCCGCTCGGGGGCACCGTGCTCGAGCGTCGTGAAGATGCCGCCGCCGTCGTCGTTGACGACGACGAGCGTGAGGTCGGGGCGGGGCTCGTCGGGGCCCACGAGGAGCCCGTTGGCGTCGTGGAGGAAGGTGAGGTCGCCGAGCAGCGCGTGGGTGGGGCGGCCCAGGGCCAGGGCGATGCCGGCGGCGGTCGAGACGAGGCCGTCGATGCCCGCCAGGCCGCGGTTCGCGAGCACCCGGACGCCGACGTGCGGGTCGCCGCGGCGGCCTCGGGTGGCGAGGTCGAGGTCACGGACGGGGTTGGACGAGCCGATGACGAGGACACCGTCCGCGGGAAGGGCGTCGTGCACGGTGGCGGCCACCGCGAGGCCGCTCGGCCACGAGACGCCCTGTGCGGCAACCGCTTCGGCCACTCGCTCGCCGGCGTCGTCCCAGGCCCGCGCCCAGTCGCTCCGGTCCGCGGGGGTGCGGTCGGCGGCGAGGTCGCCCGCGAGGGCCGCCCACGGGTGGACGCGCTCGGCGACGTGGGAGGGGTCCGGCCACGTCGTCGACCCCGTGACGACCTCGACGCGCACACCTGGTCGGCGCAGCAGGGCGGCCACGGGACGGGCCAGGGTGACCCGCCCGACGACGACGACCCGCTCCGGGGGGTGGGCGTCCACCCAGTCGGTGGCGGTGAGCAGCAGCGGCCCGTGCGGGAGCGCCCCGGCGCGGGCCGTCGGTCCGGCGAAGGGCTCGGCGAGGACGGGGTACCCCCGGGACACCGCCCAGGCGACGGCCTCCTGACCGGCCACGGCCGACAGGTCACCCACGACGACGAGGGTCCGCTCGACGTGCTCGACCGACGATCCGGCCCCGGCCGGGCGCCGCGTCTCGGGGAGCCGGGGCCGCACCTCGGTCCAGGGCGCACCCCCCGGCCGGCCGGCGAGGTGCGCGGGCATCCCCGCGTCGTCGAGCTCGGGCGCGAGGGGGTCGCGGAAGGCGACGTCGAGGTGCACCGGGCCCGGGTCCCCGCCGAGCACGCCGACGGCTGCGGCGAGCGCCCGGCAGACGGTGGTCCGCCACGCAGGCATCCGTCCGTCGCCGTCGGCAGGCACGGTGTCGGGGGCGGGGAGGTCGGCCGACCAGCGGACCGCGTCGCCGAAGAGCCCCGGCTGCCGCGTCGTCTGGTTCGCGCCCGTGCCGCGCAGCTCGTGCGGCCGGTCGGCGGAGAGGACGAGGAGCGGCACGCCCGCGTGGTGGGCCTCGAGGACCGCGGGGTGCAGGTTGGCGACGGCCGTCCCGGAGGTCGTGACGACGGGGACCGGGCGGCCGGAGCCCTTGGCCAGCCCCAGGGCGAGGAACCCGGCCGAGCGCTCGTCGACGCGTACGTGCAGCCGGAGTCGACCGGCCCGGTCGGCGTCGAGCAGCGCGTAGGCGAGCGGGGCCGACCGCGACCCGGGCGCGAGGACCACGTCGCGCACCCCGCCCCGGACCAGCTCGTCGACGAGGACCGTGGCGAGCGCCGAGGAGGGGGTCACGGGCGTGGATTCTGCCACCCCCTCTCGACGACGACCTCGGTGACGGAGCGCACCGGGCGGTGGAGGAACGCCCCGGCCGAGGCCTCCCACGCGTCGAGACCCGGCACCGTGCCCACGGGCGCGCCCTCCGCAGCGGCCACCGTGCCGAGGTAGCCCTCGAGCGCGTGCCGGCGCACGTCGGTGGGCGGCCCCTCCCCCACCCGCAGCGTCAGCCAGGACGGCCGGGCCGGGTTCGGGGTGAGGTCGAGGGTCGGGACGGGGTCGTCGGCGTGCTCGACCGAGAGCATCCGCACCCGGTCGGGCACGGCGAACACCCCGACCGGCGACCCCGTGGTGACGACGTGCGTGACCCGGTGCCGCGCCGCGAAGGCGGGGTCGGCGGCGAGCGCCGCGGCGTGGATGCCGCCCTGGCTGTGGCCGACCAAGAGCACCGGGGCGTCGGCCTCCGCCCCACCGGCCCCCGACTCCCGCACCGCGAGGTCGAGGGCGGCGCCCACCCCGGCAGCCGCCAGGGTGGCGTCACCGACCACGGCCCGCACGTCGCTCGTGAGGTCGAACGGGTTCGGCCCGGCGCGCGGGGACCACTCCTGCGTCCCCGGGACGACGACGACCCACGCCGACCCGCCGCCTTCCGCCTCGAGCTCCACGACCCGGACCCGGCCGCCGTCCAGGCCGCGACCGAGCGCGACGAGGTCCGCGGGGCCGGACAGCGGATGGGCCGCCCAGGTCGGCGCGACGGGCCGCACGACCGCCACCGCTGCGCCGTCCGTCAGACCACCCGCCCGGGAGGCCAGCCCCGCCCCGTCGCGCACCGCACGCAGCACCGCCTCGGCACCCCGTTCGACCTCCTCGTACGCCCGCGCCGCGACCCGCAGCCGCACCGCGAGGACGTCGAGGGCCAGCGCCTCACCCCACAGCCCGGCCGGCCCGACGAGCCGCAGGACGTCCGTCTCGACGCGCACCCACGCACCGAGCACCGCCACGCCGTCGCCGAGGCCGGGCGACCGGCACCGCGCGAGGCCGGAGGCGAGCAGCGCCGCCTCGTCGCGCAGGGCCTCGGCCGCCGCCCCCAGCCGTCCCGCGAGCGCGGCCAGCGCCTCCGACCGCACCCCGACCCGGGTCACGACGCCCGCCCCAGACCGAGGGGGCCGCTCCCGCCCTCGAGCTCGCGCTCCGCCCGCACCGCCGAGGCCAGTGCGTCGACCGCCCCGGCGAGCCACCCCAGCTCGTCCTCGAGGGCCGCGAGCGCGGCGGTCCGCTCCCCCAGCCGGTCCCCGAACGCGTCGGCACCCTCGCCGACCCATCCGGGGGCGCCGTCCCGCGCCAGCCCGGCCCGGCGCAGCCCGACCTCCTCCGCCGCCCGCCGCACCCGGGCGGCGAGCCGCTCGCACTCCTCGACGTCCACCACGTCCCCTCTCCACACCTCCAGCCCACCGTGCCGCCCGGCCGTCGCACCACCCCGCGACGCCGACCTGTGGACCGCGCCCGCCCTCCGGCCGTCCTGTGGACGACGGCCCCGCCGGGCGGCCCACCCGGTGCCGGTCTAGCCTGTCCACGATGGACGACCCACCCGCCGGAGCCCCCGACGTCAGCGTGGTCGTCGCGACGTTCCGCACCGGCGAGCCGCTCCTCGACCTCGTCCGGTCGATCGAGCGGCAGAGCATCGGCACCGACCGCCTCGAGCTGGTCACCGTCGACGACGGCTCCGGCGACGGGACGCCCGCCACCCTCGCCGCCCTCGCCGCGGACCGCCCCTGGATGACCGTCGCCGAGATCCCCAACTCCGGCTGGCCGTGCCGTCCCCGCAACGTCGGCACCGACCTCGCCCGCGGCCGGTGGGTCCTGTTCATGGACCACGACGACCGGCTCTGGCCGCGCGCGCTCGAGGTGATGGTGGCCGCCGGTGACCGGGCCGAGGCCGACGTCGTGCTCGGCAAGGAGGTCCGGACCGGCGGCCGGACCATCGGCCTGGAGGCCTTCCGCTCCTCGAGCGAGGACGCCCACGTGACCCGGGACCACGCGTTCGAGGTCCTCACCCCCCACCGCATGTACCGGCACGCCTTCCTCGACGAGCACGGCATCGGCTTCGACGAGTCCCTCCGGCGCCTCGAGGACGTCCACCTCCTGGCCGCCGCCGAGGTGCACGCCCCGAGGACGGCCGTCGTCGCCGACCACTCCTGCTACCAGTGGGTCATCCACGGCGACAACAGCTCGCTGCGCCACCCCGACCCGGTCGAGTACTTCGGCGCCGCCCACCGCGTCCTCGACGAGGTCGACCGCTGGCCCCACCCCGAGGAGGTGCGCGACGACGCGCGTCGGGTGCTGCTGCGCTCGCTCGTGCTCAACCGGGCCAGCCCGTCCGGCCTGCCCGCCTGGGACGAGGAGTACCGACGCGCCTTCTTCGCCGAGGCCCGACGGCTCACCCTCGAGCGCCTCCCCGCGTCCCTCGACGCCGGCCTCGGTGCCCACGACCGGCTCCGGGCGGCGCTCGTGCGCCGGGGCGACCTCGACCTGCTCGTCGCCCTCGGCACCCCGCTCCGCATCCCGACGACACGGCCCCGGGTCGAGGCGGTCGAGGCGAGCGCTGACCGGCTCCGCGTCACCGTCACCGTCCGCCTCCTCCGCGGCGACGGCTCCGACCTCGTCCTCGAGCGCCACGGCGACCGGCTCGTCCTGCGCCCCGACCCCCTCGTCCCCGACGAGCTCGCCGCCGCCCTCGACGTCACCGACGAGCTCGGCGACGCCCGCGTCGACCTCCTCCTCGTCGAGCGCTCGACCAACGCCGAGTGGTTCCTCCCCGCCGAGCTGACCTCCGGGACGGTCGAGGGCCCCGACGGACCGGTCTGGGAGGCGACCCTGGTCGCCGAGCTCGACCCCGCCGCCGCGCGCGCCGGCCAGCCGGTGGTCCCCGGCCGGTGGGACCTGCGGCTGCACACGCTCCTCGCCGGGGTCGACTCGCGCGTCCTCGTCCGGCTCGACGAGGACCTCGCGCTCCCGGCGCCGCTGCGCGGGGGCACGACGACGACGGCTCCGTACCGCACCGTCGGTGGGCGGATGGCGCTGCACGTCACCCGGAACCGGCCGCCGGCCCCCTCCCGCTCGCGGCGCGCAGGCGTGCGAGCCCTGGCCGGCCGCGTCCGGCGTCGTCTGCGGCTCCGCCTACGCTGATCGGCATGCCCCACCACGACCTCGTCATCATCGGCAGCGGCTCGGGGAACTCCCTGCTCACTCCGGAGCTCGAGGGCCTGGACGTCGCGATCATCGAGAAGGGCACCTTCGGGGGCACCTGCCTCAACGTCGGCTGCATCCCCACGAAGATGTTCGTCCTGCCCGCCGACCGCGTCGTCGAGGCCGAGGACTCCGCGCGCCTCGGTGTGACGTTCACGCCGCCGACGGTCGACTGGCCGGCCATCCGCGACCGCGTCTTCGGCCGCATCGACCCCATCTCCCGGGGCGGTGAGGACTACCGCCGGGGCCAGGACGACGTCACCCTCTACCGCACCCGCGCCCGCTTCACCGGCACCCGCACCCTCGCCCTCGACACCGGTGAGGAGGTCACCGCGGAGCGCGTCGTCGTCGCGGCCGGGAGCCGTGCCGTGGGCCTGGCCCTCGACGGCCTCACGGGCGCCGACCCCGAGCACGGCGTCCACACCTCCGACACCGTGATGCGGATGGACGCCCTCCCCGAGCGGATGGTCGTCGTCGGCGGCGGCTTCGTGGCCTGCGAGATGGCGCACGTCTTCTCCGGGCTCGGCGTCCGGGTCACGCAGGTCCAGCGCTCCCCGCGCCTGCTCATGGCCGAGGAGGAGCAGATCTCCCAGCGCTACACCGAGGTCGCGAGCGGCCGGTACGACGTGCGCCTCGGGACGAAGGTCTCCGCGGCCGAGCGGGTCGACGGCACCTGGCGGCTCACCACCGAGGGCCCGGACGGCGAGGGCCACCTCGAGGCCGAGACCGTCCTGCTCGCGGTCGGCCGTCGCCCGAACACCGACCTCCTCGACGCCGCCGCCGGTGGGCTCGACACCCACCCCGACGGTCGGCTGGTCGTCGACGCCCAGCAGCGCACGAGCGTGCCGAAGGTGTGGGCGCTCGGCGACATCTCGTCCGAGCACCAGCTCAAGCACGTCGCCAACGGCGAGGCCCGCACGGTCGCGCACAACCTCGCCGTCGACCTCGGCCGGGCGCCCGGTCCGGCGCGGGAGGACGACGGCCGGCCCGTGCCGCACGCCGTCTTCGGCCACCCGCAGGTCGCCAGCTTCGGCCCCACGTCGGCCCGGCTGCGTTCGGACGGAACCGAGTTCGTCTCGTACACCCAGAAGGTCGGCGACGTCGCGTACGGCTGGGCGCTCGAGGACACCACCGGCCTGCTCACGGTGCACGCTGCTCCGGACGGACGGATCCTCGCCGCGCACGCCCTCGGGCCGCAGGCGTCGAGCATCATCCAGCCCCTCATCCAGGCCGCGAGCTTCGGGCAGCACGCGCACGAGGTCGCCCGCGGCCAGTACTGGATCCACCCGGCGCTGGCCGAGGTCGTCGAGAACGCCCTCCTCGGCCTCCCCCTCGACTGACCCCGTCCCTCAGGCGGGGCGCTGCGGGCTGCGGTCGGTGAGGCAGTAGACGCGACCCACCGGGTCGGTCAGCACGGTCCAGAACGCGTTGACGGCCACGACCCGCGCACCGGCCGCGACGTGTCGCTCGGTGTCGGCGGCCCGGTCCGCACAGGCGAGGTCGACGTGCGCCCGCACCGGCCCGTCCTCCTCGTCGAGGCGCTGCAGGAGCAGCCGGAGCGGCAGCGGCGCTCCCCCGTCGGCGTTGGCGAACTCCGGCAGGCGCCCCTCCCGCCGGGGCCATCCCGTGAGGGCCGGCCAGTAGGCGTTCTCCGCCTCCCACGCGGCCCGGGGCACGTCGAGGCAGACCTGGTCGAGGATGCTCGTCAGCCCCTCGCGGTCCTGCGCCGACTCGCCGTGCCACGTCGTCAGGCAGTGCACGAACCCACCCGGCGAGCGGAGGACGACGACGGTCTCGCCGATGGCCCCGACCCGCCGCGCGCCGAGCGACTCCGCCTGCGCCGCCGCCGCGTGGACGTCGTCGACGTCGAGGTCGAGGTGCACGCCCCCGGGCCCGTCCGCGACCGCCTGCAGCTTGACCCACGAGCCACCGTGACGCGGTGCGAGCGTGGCGAACTCCCCGTCCTCGCCCCGCCGGTCGACGAGGTCCTGACCGGTGACCTCGGCCCAGAACCGCCAGGAGCGCTCGGCGTCGGCGCGGGGGGTGTCGAGGAAGATCCAGGCCCAGCGGGGGGACGAGAGGAGTGTCATCCGGCACCTCCGGTGTCGAGGTGGGCGTGCGCGGCGACGAGCCGGTCGCGCCACCAGGCGGTGCGCTCGGGCGGGGCCGCCCAGCGCTCGAGGAGGTCGGGGTCGGCGGCGACGTGCCGCACGGGCAGCGCGCCCGCGACCGGCACGAGGGGCTCGGCCGCGACGTCCCCGGTGAGCAGCGCGACCGTCCCGAGACCGCAGGCGTGCTCGAGCGAGGGCAGGGCCGCGGCCAGCGCCACCCCCGCCGCGATGCCGACGCTCGTGTCGAGGGCGGAGGAGACGACGGCCGGCAGCCCGCAGGCCTCGACGACCTCGAGCGCGCGTCGGACGCCGCCGAGCGGGGCCACCTTGACGACCACGACGTCCGCCGCGCCGAGGTCGCGGACCCGCACCGGGTCGGCGGCCTTGCGGATCGACTCGTCGGCCGCCACCGGCACGTCGAGCCCGCGCCGGGCGAGGACCACCCGCAGGTCGCGCAGCTCCTCGACCGACGCACAGGGCTGCTCGGCGTACTCGAGGTCGTGGCGGGAGAGGCGGCCGAGGACGTCGGCGGCCTCGTCGACGGTCCAGGAACCGTTGGCGTCGACCCGGACCTTCCCGGAGCGGCCGAGGGCGGAACGCACCGCTGCGACACGGTCGACGTCGGCCGACGAGGGCTGCCCGCGCTCGGCGACCTTGACCTTGGCCGTGGTGCAGCCGGGGAAGCGGGCCAGCACGGCCGGCACCTCCTCCGGCCCGACCGCGGGCACCGTGGCGTTGACCGGGACCGACCCGCGCACCGGCTGCGGCCACTCCTCCCAGCCCGCCTCGACGGCGGCGGCCAGCCACCGGGAGGCCTCGGCCGGTCCGTACTCGAGGAAGGGGGCGAACTCGCCCCAGCCACGCGGGCCCCGCAGCAGCACGGCCTCGCGCACGAGCACACCGCGGAACGGCACCCGCATGGGGATCGCGACGACGTGCAGGCCGGCGAGGAGCTCGTCGACGGCGGGGAGGCTCACGCCACCCACGCTAGACCCGTGCGGCTCAGAGCTTCGCGAGGGCCTTCTGGACCTCGTTGACGGCCAGCGCCGCGAAGGCCAGGGCGCACAGCCCCATCCAGAGGTTGGACCACAGCCGGTTGCGCCACTCCCCCGGCACGCGGTCGGAGTTCAGCATCCAGAGCAGGGTGACGGCGAGGAACGGCATGAAGAACGCGCCGAGGATGCCGTACGCGAGGATCAGCCAGACCGGCTGGCCGAAGGCGATGAGGATGATCGGCGGGAAGGTCAGCCACAGGATGTAGGCCCGGTACCAGCGTCCGCCGATGCCGCGGTCCGGGTGGTCGTCGGCGAGGCCGCGCACGTGCCCGACGAAGTCGGCGAACATCAGCGAGACGCCGTTCCACACGCCGACGAGCGAGGACATCGCCGCCGCCCAGAAGCCGACGAGGAAGACCTTGCTGGCCCACGTGCCGTAGCGGTCGTCGAGGACGTCGGCGAGGTCGAGCAGCCCCTTGTCGCCGGTCTGCACCGCGATCCGGGCGGAGTAGAGGAGCTCGGCCCCGACGACGAGGGTCGCGACGACGAAGATGCCGGTGACGATGTAGGCGACCCGGTTGTCGAGGCGCATGACCTTCATGTGCCGCGGTGTGGTCCAGCCCTTCTCGCGGATCCAGTACCCGTAGGCCGCCAGCGTGATGGTGCCGCCCACACCGCCTGCCACCGACAGGACGTTGACCATCGAGCCGGTCGGGATGGTCGGCACGAGCCCGACGACGAGGTCCGGGATGTTCGGCACCGTGAGCACGGCGGCGCCGACCATCGTCACGAACATCAGCCCCACGAGGGCGGCGCAGACCTTCTCGAAGACCGAGTAGCGCCCGGCCCACACGAGGACGAGCCCGATGAGCCCGGACAGCACGCCCCACACCGGTACCGACACCGCCGGGAAGAGCGAGTGCAGCGGCAGGCCGGTGCCGGCCATCGCGGCGGCGCCGTAGACGAACCCCCAGATGACGATGTACGGGGCGAAGTAGAAGAGCGTCCAGCGCCCCAGGCTCGACCAGCCCTCGTAGATGGTCTTGCCGGTCGCCAGGGTCCAGCGGCCGGCGCCCTCGACGAGGACGATCTTCATGAGGCAGCCGACGACGACGGCCCACAGCAGGGCGTACCCGTACTTCTGGCCGGCGATGAGGGTGGCCACGAGGTCGATGGCGCCGACGCCCGTGGCGGCGACGACCAGGCCGGGCCCGATCAGCCTCCACCGTGGCGCGGAACCGGACTCGGACTGCTGGGGCGGCGAGGTCGTCGTCGACATGCGGCCCCACTCTGCCGAAGTCGACGGCTCGACGGGGCTTTCGGGGCGGCGGATAGCCTTGCGCGCGTGAGTGCGATCCCCGGCGTCAGCGACACCTTCGACCCCGCGGCGTGGGAGGACGTCCCCGGCTTCGAGGACCTCACCGACGTCACGTACCACCGGGCCGTCGACGTCGGCTGCGTGCGCGTGGCCTTCGACCGCCCCGAGGTGCTCAACGCCTTCCGGCCGCACACGGTCGACGAGCTGTACCGCGTCCTCGACCACGCCCGCCGCACCCCCGACGTCGGCGTCGTCCTCCTCACCGGCAACGGCCCGGGGCCGCAGGGCAACGGCGCCGCCGGCAAGTGGGCGTTCTGCACCGGTGGCGACCAGCGCATCCGCGGCCGCTCCGGGTACCAGTACGCCGAGGGCACCACCGCCGACACCGTCGACGAGCGCCGCGTCAAGGCCGAGGGCGGGCGGCTGCACATCCTCGAGGTCCAGCGCCTCATCCGCACGATGCCGAAGGTCGTCGTCGCCGTCGTCGGCGGCTGGGCGGCCGGCGGCGGGCACAGCCTGCACGTCGTCTGCGACCTCACCGTCGCCAGCCGCGAGCACGCGCGCTTCAAGCAGACCGACGCCGACGTGGGGTCCTTCGACGGTGGCTACGGCAGCGCCTACCTCGCGAAGATGGTGGGGCAGAAGTTCGCCCGCGAGATCTTCTTCCTCGGCCGCGAGTACTCCGCCGAGGACATGCACCGGATGGGCGCGGTCAACGTCGTCGCCGACCACGCCGACCTCGAGGCGGAGTCGCTGCAGCTGGCGCGCGAGGTCATGGGCAAGAGCCCGCAGGCGCAGCGGATGCTCAAGTTCGCCTTCAACCTCCTCGACGACGGGCTGATGGGCCAGCAGGTCTTCGCCGGCGAGGCGACCCGGCTCGCCTACATGACCGACGAGGCCGTCGAGGGCCGCGACCAGTTCCTCGAGAAGCGCGACCCCGACTGGTCGCCGTTCCCCTGGTACTTCTGAGCCCCCCTCCTCTGGCAGGGTTGCCTGCCATGTCGACGACCACCGCACCGGACACCGAGGAGCGCGGCCTGGCCCGCGTGGCCCAGACCTTCGCCGCGTTCACCGAGAAGTGGTTCCCCGACGCCTGGGTCTTCGCGGCCCTCGGCGTCGTCATCGTCTCGGTCGCCGCGATGGCCAACGGCTCCACGCCGGCCACCGTCGCGGAGACCTTCGGCACCGGCTTCTGGGACCTCACCGCCTTCACCCTCCAGATGGCGATGGTCGTCCTCACCGGGTACGTCGTCGCGACCGCACCGCCGGTCGCCCGGCTCATCGAGGCGCTCGCCCACGTGCCGAACGACCCGCGGCGCGCGGTGGCCTTCGTCGCCCTCCTCTCGATGAGCGTCTCCCTCCTCAACTGGGGTCTCTCGCTGATCTTCGGCGGCCTGCTCGCCCGGGCCGTCGCCCGTCGCGAGGACCTGCGCGTCGACTACCGCGCCCTCGGTGCGGCCGCCTTCATGGGGCTCGGCGCCGTGTGGGCGCTCGGGCTGTCCTCCTCGGCCGCCCAGCTCCAGGCCACCCCGGCCTCGCTGCCCGCACCGCTGCTGGACATCACCGGTGTCCTCGACTTCGGCACGACGATCTTCACCTGGCAGTCGATGGTCTCGGCGCTCCTCCTCATCGTCCTGACGACCGTCATCGCGTGGGCGTCCTGCCCCCGGGGTGCGTCCGTGCGCACGGCCGAGGACATGGGCATCGACACCGAGGACCTGCCGGACGAGCCGCCGGTCCGCGAGCGCCCGGGCGAGTGGCTGGAGTACTCGCGCGTGCTGCCGGTGCTCCTCGGGGTCATCACGCTCGGCTGGCTCGTCGGGCAGCTGCTCGAGAAGTCCGCGGTCGCCGTGCTGAGCAGCCTCAACGGCTACCTGCTCGTCTTCCTCGTCCTCGGCCTCGTGCTCCACGGCACGCCGCGCCGGTTCCTCATGGCCGTGCAGAAGGCGGTCCCCGCGACGGCCGGCATCCTCGTGCAGTTCCCGCTCTACGCCGCGATGGCGGCCGTCCTCACCAAGGCCGAGGGCCGCGGCGGCGAGACGCTCTCGGACCACCTCGCGACGATCTTCACGTCCTTCGGCGGTGGGGGCGGCTTCGCCGTCGCGCTCGCCGTGTACACCGCAGTGCTCGGCATCCTCGTGCCCTCCGGCGGCGGGAAGTGGCTCGTCGAGGCGCCGTACGTCATGCAGGCGGCCACCGACGTGCAGATGAACCTCGGCTGGACCGTGCAGATCTACAACATGGCCGAGGCGCTGCCGAACCTCGTCAACCCCTTCTTCATGCTGCCGCTGCTCGCCGTGCTCAAGCTCCGGGCGCGCGACCTCGTCGGGTTCACGTTCCTGCAGTTCGTGATCCACCTTCCGGTGGTGCTCCTGCTCGTGTGGCTGCTCGGCAACACCTTCGACTTCGTGCCGCCGGTCCAGCCGTAGCGAGAGCGCGGCCGGCCCTCAGCCCGAGCCGCCGAGGTCGACCTCGTAGGCCTCGAAGACGAGGTCGGAGCCCCGTTGGCGGTGCCGGACGATCCGTCCGATGAGGTCGGTGGCCGCCTCGCGGTGCGCCCGGACGGCCTCCGGACCGTCGAGGCCGTCGTCCCGCTCGTCGAGGAGCCGGTCGACCTCCTCGAGGAAGGCGACGTGGTCGGCGAGCTGGGTCTCGACGTCGCGCGACAGCCGCGGGGCGTTCGTGCGGAGGTCCGCGTAGAGGCCGTCCGGGGCCTCGGTGAGCGCCACGTGGTCGCGCAGGTCGTGGGCGAGCTCGGTGAGGGCGGCCCGCACCCGCCGCCGCCAGACCGGGCCGAGGCCGACCGGCAGGGCGAGGGCGGCGTCCAGGGCGGCCATCGAGTCCCCGAGCTCGGCCCGCTGCGCGCGCACCTGCTCCAGGTGCGACGCGATCACCTCGTCCACGGGCCACCTCCTCGGCAGGACTCCATGCTCCCGCCGATCGTCCCGGCTGGCCACCCCGCCCGGCGGCGGGGGCGCCGCGCCCCGCCCCTAGGGTGGCGGGATGGACCTCGAGCCCCTGGCGGTGCCCCTCGGCGACGGCGCGGCGAGCGTCCTGCCGAGGCTGCGGCGCGCCCTCGAGGGCGGGGGCGCCGTCGCGCCGCACGTCGCCGGCACCCCGGCGCCGGAGCTGCCGCCGCACGCCGCCGCGGCCCTGCCCGACGACCTGGCCGTCGTCGTCGGCACCTCGGGCTCGACCGGCGTCCCGAAGCTGGCGATGCTCGGCGCCGCCGCCCTCGCCGCGAGCGCCCACGGCACGCACGCGCGGCTCGGCGGCCCCGGCCAGTGGCTGCTGACGCTGCCCGCCGGGCACGTGGCGGGACTCCAGGTGCTGCTGCGCAGCCTCGACGCCGGCACCGAGCCGGTGTCGGTGGACCTCTCGGACGGCTTCGGGCCGGCGGCCTTCACGCGAGCCGTCCGTCGCCTCGACCCCGGCCACCGCCACTACACGGCGCTCGTCCCGACACAGCTCGTCCGGCTGCTCGCGGACCCCTCCGCGACGGCGGCACTGGCCTCGCTGCACGGCGTGCTCGTCGGCGGCGCGGCCACCGCGCCGACGCTGCGGCGCCTGGCGGAGGGCGCCGGGGTGCGCGTCGTGACGACGTACGGGATGAGCGAGACGTGCGGCGGCTGCGTGTACGACGGGATGCCGCTGCCCGGCGCCACCGTCCGCCTCGACGACGACGGCCGCGTGCACCTCGGCGGTGCGACGCTGGCCCACGGGTACCTCGGCCGCCCCGACCTCACCTTCCGTGCCTTCGCCATCGACCCCGACGGCTCGCGCTGGTTCCGCACCGACGACGCCGGGAGGGTGGACGAGGACGGCCGGCTGCACGTCGAGGGCCGGCTCGACGACGTCGTCGTCACGGGCGGGATGAAGGTGGCGCCGCGGCCGGTCGAGGAGGCCGCGGTCGAGCACGTCCCGGGGGTCCTCGAGGCCGTCGTCGTCGGCACCCCCGACGCCGAGTGGGGCCAGGCCGTGAGCCTCCTCGTCGTCCCGGCGGCGGGCGCGCGGCCCCTGTCGGTCGTCGAGGTCCGCGAGCACCTGCGCGGCCACGTGCCCGACCACGCCCTGCCCCGACGCGTCACGGCCGCGCCGGCCGTCCCCCTGCGCGGGCCGGGCAAGCCGGACCGGGCCGCCGTCGCCGCGTTGTTCGACGTGGGATGATGAGGGGGTGCTGAGGTTCCTGCCCGTCGTCGCCAGCCTCGCGCTGACGGTCTTCACCCTCGTCGACTGCATCCAGACCGACGACGGGTCCGTGCGCAACCTGCCGAAGATCGGCTGGATCCTCCTCATCCTGCTCTTCCCGCTCGTCGGCCCCGTCGCCTGGCTGCTCGCCGGACGGCCCGCGCGGGGGACGGTCGGGGGACGCACCCAGCAGCAGCGGTGGGACGACCACCGGCGCTCGCGCGGACAGGGCAACCCGCCGCAGCGGCCGCCCCGTGGGCCCGACGACGACCCCGACTTCCTCAAGGGCATCTGAGCGACCGATGGCCACCCTCGCCCAGTGGGTGGCGGGCGCCCGCCCGCGCACCCTGCCCGCCGCCGTCGCGCCCGTCGCCCTCGGGACCGCCGCCGCCCTGCGCGTCGATGCCGCGAACGCCGGGCACGCCCTCCTGGCCCTCCTCGTCGCCCTCGCCCTGCAGGTGGGCGTCAACTACGCCAACGACTACTCCGACGGCATCCGAGGCACCGACGAGGTGCGCGCCGGGCCCGTGCGGCTCGTGGGGCAGCGGCTCGCCGACCCGCGCAACGTCCGGCTCGCGGCCTTCCTCTCCTTCGGCGCGGCCGGGGTGCTCGGGCTGGCGCTCGTCGCGCTCGCGCAGACCTGGGTGATGCTGCCGCTCGGGGCGCTGGCCGTGCTCGCGGCCTGGCGGTACACCGGCGGGGACAACCCGTACGGCTACCGCGGGCTCGGCGAGGTCTACGTCTTCGTGTTCTTCGGGCTGCTCGCCACGCTCGGGACCGAGTACACCCAGGCCGGGGCGCTGTCCTGGTTCGGGCTGGCGGGTGCGGTGGGCGTCGGCGCGGTCGCCTCGGCGATCCTCGTCGCGAACAACCTGCGCGACATCCCGACCGACACCGAGCACGGCAAGCGGACGCTGGCGGTGCGCCTCGGCGACGCGCGGACGCGAGCGCTGTACGTGGGGCTGATGGCGCTCTCGCTACCGGCGCTCGCCGTGATGGCGGTGCAGGAGCCGTGGGTGCTGCTCGGGCTGCTGGCGCTGCCCCTGGCGTGGCGGGGCGTGGCGGTGGTGCGGGCCGGGACGACCGGGCCGGGGCTCATCCCGGTGCTGGCCTCGACGGGGTTCTACGAGGTCACCTGGGCGGTGCTGGTGCTGGCCGGCGTGGGGGTCGGCGCGGCGCTGGCCTGAGCCGGCCGAGGCGCCGGCCCGAGCCGGCGGAAGCGCTTGGGCCACACACGTGGTGCACACCACGACGTCCATGTGCTCCCGGTACCGGGCCACCCGGCTGACCCGCCGGCGTGGCTCACCACTCGGAGCACACGACCATGTGCTCCCATCGCCAAGCACGCCATGACCCCTGCCCCACGACCCGGAGCACACGACCAGGTGCTCCCATCGCGAAGCACGTGATGACCCCTGACCCACGTCCCGGGGCACATGTCCATGTGCTCCGGATGGTGGGTCGACGGAGCGTTCCCGTGGCCCGGATCCGGGAGCACATGGACGTCGTGGGCACCGCACCCATGGCCGGCGGGGACGCCGCGCCGCCCCGCGCGCGCCCACGCAGGAGCTCCCGCGGTGCCGGGACGTTTCGCGGTGGTGCGGGACGTTCCGGGAGGGGCGGAGGCGCGCGCACCACCGTCTGGCGGGGCCCCGCCAGCCTCGCGGGTCAGCGGAAGTCGTCGTCCTCGGGTCGCACCGGTCGGCCCGCGCCGGTCCCGGCACCGGCACCGGCACCCGTCTCCGCGTCCTCGGCCTGCTCGTCGCTGCCGCCTCCGGTCCCCCGCGCCTGCCGGGCGGCCGCCCGCTGCTCGAGGCTGCGGGCCAGCTGGGCCGAGTAGTCCTCGCGGAAGCGTCGCAGTGCGACGTAGGAGATCCCCATCGATGCGAGCGCGGCGAGGACGACGAGCAGGACGTAGTCGCTCTCGTCACGCAGTCCCAGCAGCCACCCCACGAGGAGGCAGCCGAGGAAGATCATCAGGCGCAGGACGGTGTAGCGCAGCACGGCGTTCATTCCGGGACCTCCCGCCTCACAGGCCCGAGTAGGAGTGCTGGCCGACGAAGTACACGTTGACGACGGCGAAGTTGAGGATGACGCAGACGAACCCCGCGAGCGAGATCCACACCGCGTTCTGGCGCTTCCACCCGGTCGTGGCGCGGGCGTGGAGGTAGGCGGCGTAGACCACCCAGATGACGAAGCTCCACACCTCCTTGGGGTCCCAGTTCCAGTACGACCCCCACGCCTGCCGCGCCCAGATCGCGCCGGCGATGACGGTGAAGGTCCACATCGGGAAGGCGATGATGTGCGCGCCGTACGTCATCCGCTCGAGCGTGCGGGCCGAGGGCAGCCGCGCCATGAACGAGCGCCGGGCGCCGTCGCCGGACTCGAGGCGGTCCTGCACGAGGTAGAGCACCCCGAGCGCCGCGCCGATCGTGAACACCGCGACGGTCATCGTCGCGACGGTGACGTGGATGGCCAGCCAGTACGAGCGCAGCGACGGCATCAGCTCGGAGGCGTCGGTGTACCAGACGGTGGTCGCGGCGCCGAGGACGAGCAGCGACGGCCCGACGACGAAGAGCCCGAGCCAGCGCAGGTCGCGGCGGGTCGCCCACGCGCAGTAGGCGAGGAGGGTGAACATCGCGCCGACGATGGCGAACTCGTACATGTTGCCGAGCGGCCAGCGGTGCACCTCGAGGGCCCGCAGCACGACCCCGGCGACGAGCAGCAGCGTCCCGAGCAGCGTGAGCATCCAGGCGATGCCGGCCGCCTGGCGGGCCCCGCGCGGCTCCTCGCCGCCGTCGCCACCCGTGACGGCAGCGGCTCCGGAGGACCCACCGGACACGGCGCCCGGCTCGACGACCGCGCCGGCACCGACGAGCTCGCGCTCGGGCGCCGCTTCGCGCTCGGCGCCCACCTCGCGGCCGGGGACGATCCGGGCGAGGTAGAGGCCGTAGCCGAGCATCGCGAGGGTGAGCACGACCATCGACGAGTACACGGAGTAGTTCGACAGCTGGGCGAGGGTGTAGTCGGTCATCGGGTTCCTTCGGGTCCGGGGAGGACGGCGGCGAGCTCGTCGTCCATGCCCTCGTCGTCGTCCTTCGCGAGGCCGCCGACGGAGACCACGGTACGACCCGTGTCCTCGTCCGGGCGAACCCGGACGAACACCCTTCGACGGCGGACCACGAGGCTGAGCACGAGGCCCGCGAGCATGAGCACCGCCGAGACGAGGGTCAGGGTCTTGCCGGGGTCGGTGCGGACGGAGAAGCCGGCGAACCGCTCGACCCCGTCGAAGGTGATCGAGCCACGCCCGTCGGGGAGCTCGAAGGTCTGTCCCGGCCGCAGGAGGATGCGCAGCTGGTCGGCCCCGTCCTTGCCCGGCAGGGGCTTCATCGACGAGGTGTCGAGCGTGTAGACCGACTGCGCGCGCCCGCCGGGGAGCAGGTCGCCGCTGAAGGCGGTGAGGGCGAGCTGCGGGTCGAGGGTGTCCGGGAAGACCGAGTGCGGGCCGCGCTCGTCGTCGATGACGCCGGTGGGCAGGAAGAACCCGGCGAAACCGAGGTCGTCCGGCCGGGCACCACCCACCTTGATCGCCCCGACCGACGTGTAGTTGTTGTCCTGGGCGAGGAACGGCGTGGCCGAGGTGTAGATCGCGGTGCCCTCGGCGTCGCGGACGGTGACACGGGGGGCGTAGCCGTTGCCGAGGAGGAAGACCGTGCCGTCGCCGGTCTCCAGCGGGTGGTTGACGGCGATCTCGCGCTTCTCGGGACGGCCGTCGGACCCGGTGAAGGTCGTGAAGGCCCGGAAGTCGCGGGGCATGCCGAACTGGCCGGCACCCTTGTCCTCGGTCTCGAAGGTCGCGTCCATCCGGTCCAGCTTCAGCGTGTACGGCGCCAGGTCGTTGGGGTCGACCCACGGCCCGGGGCTGAAGGTGTCGTAGCCGATGAGGGTGTTGGCGAAGGTCTTCCCCACCGGGACGATGACGTCGCCCTTCCAGCCGAGCAGGTGCCCCCAGCCGACCCCGACGAGCACGCCGATGAGCGCGAGGTGGAAGACGAGGTTGCCGCTCTCCTTGAGGTAGCCCTTCTCGCCGGAGAGCGTCGTGTCGTCGTGGGCGTGGACGCGGTAGCGCCGTCCGCGCAGCGCCGTGCGCAGGCGCTCGCGGACCTCGTCGGGCGTGCCGTCGACGACGACCTCGCGGTGCGCCGGCAGGCGCTCGAGGCGGCGTGGCGCGCGCGGCGGCGTGGAGCGCAGCTGGTGCCAGTGGATCCGGCTGCGGGGCAGCACGCAGCCGATGAGCGAGACGAAGAGCAGGAGGTAGATCGCGGCGAACCACGGCGAGGCGTACACCTCGAAGAACCCGAGCCGGTCGAGCAGCGGCCCGGCGGTCGGGTGGTCGCTGATCCACTGCGCGGTGCGGGCGGCGTCGATCGAGCGCTGCGGGAAGGTCGAGCCGGGGATCGCCCCGACCGCGAGCAGCAGGAGGAGGAAGAGCGCGGTCCGCATGCTCGTCAGCTGCCGCCACGCGTAGCGGAACCAGCCGACCGGGCCGAGCCGCGGCAGCGTCACCGGGCCGCCACCGGACCCGGCGCCACCCCCGTCGGGGGGCGCGGGCTGCGTGGACAGCGAGCGGTCCTCGGTGGTGCTCACAGCGGCACCACGAAGCCGTTGACGAGCTCGGTCTGCACCCAGCGGTTCATCGTCTCCCAGACGCCGGTGAGGAGGAGCAGCCCCACGAGGACGAGCATGACGCCCCCGAACAGCTGGATGCCCCGCGTGTGCCGGCGCAGCCACGTCGAGGCCCGCCCGGCGCGGTCGAGACCGGCGGCGACGAGGAGGAACGGCAGCCCCAGCCCGAGGCCGTAGGCGACGGCCAGGGTCACCCCGCGGGCGACCTGCGGGTCGGCCGACGCGGTGGCCATGACGAGCACGGCGGCCAGCGTCGGGCCGGTGCACGGCGCCCAGCCGAGCGCGAAGACGGCCCCGAGCACGGGCGCCCCGAGCAGCCCGGCGCGCGGCCGCCAGTGGATGCGCGCCTCGCCCTGGCGCCCGAGCCCGACGAAGACCAGGCCCATGAGCACGACGACCGCACCGCCGACCCGCATGAGGACCTCGCGGTGCTCGACGAGCCCCTGGCCGAGCGTCGTGACGAAGATCGAGCCGAGGACGAAGACGACGGTGAAGCCCGCGACGAAGAGCAGCGCCCCGGCGAGGGTCCGCCCGCGCGAGCGCTCCTGCGCCGACTCCCCCGTCAGGCCCGTGACGTAGCCGAGGAACCCCGGCACCAGCGGCAGGACGCAGGGGCTGGCGAACGAGACGAGCCCGGCGAGCGCGGCGACGCCGACGGCGAGCGGGAGCGCCCCGCTCGTCACGGCCTCGCCACCGGCGGCGACCAGGGTGGGTGTCACGACTCGGCGACCACGTCGTCGACGAGGCCGGTGAGGGTGGTCTCGGACACCGAGCCGTTGACCCGGGCCGCGATCTTCCCCTCGCGGTCCAGGACGAGGGTGGTCGGCACGGTGGGGGCCTTGCCCTGGAGCCTCAGGACGAGCACGCCGGACTCGTCGGACAGGCTCGGGTAGGTGATGCCGGCCTTGCGGATGAAGGCGGCGCCGCGCTCGGCCTCCTCGCGGACGTCGATGCCCATGAACTGCACCGGCGCCTTCTTGGCCTGCTGGGCCTCCCACGCCTCCTGGAGGTCCGGGGCCTCGGCGACGCAGGGGGCGCACCACGAGCCCCAGACGTTGAGGACGACGACCTTCCCGCGGGCCGAGGCGAGGTCCCACGCGGAGCCGTCGACGAGCGTCCCGGCCATCGTCACGGGCTCGGCGCGGTCGGCGGCGGCGATCGTCTCGACCCGCCCGTCCCCGGAGATGTAGCCCTTCTGGTCGCCGGCCTTGGCCTGGGCGGCGATCGAGTTGGGGTCCTCGCTGCAGCCGGCGACGGCGAGCGCGGCCAGGACGGCGAGCGCCGCGGCGGCCCGGCGGGGGCGTCCGGCGGTCATGCGCCCGCCCCCTTCTGCGCCTGCGGGAGGAGCATCGCGGCGGGCTCGCTGTAGGAGAGCGAGAGCAGCTCGTCGCCGACGAAGGTCAGCGACGTGAGGCTGGCGAGCGTGCACTCGCGGCGGGCCGGGTTGTGGACGAGCGAGCGCCCCTCGGTGGCCAGCCGGATCATCCAGATGGGCGCCTGGTGGCTGACGACGACGGCCTCGTGACCGCGCGCGGCCGCCCGGGCGTCGACGATGGCGTCGCGCATCCGCTCGACGATCTGCACGTACGGCTCGCCCCAGGACGGGCGCAGCGGGTTGAGCATCTTCGGCCAGAGCCGCGGGTGGTGCATCAGCCCCTGGCCGCCGGCCACCGGGAGCCCCTCGAAGGCGTTCTCGGCCTCGAGCAGCCGGTCGTCGACCTGCACCTCGAGGCCGTGCTCGGCCGCGACCGGGGCGGCGGTCTCACGGGCCCGCTCGAGCGGGCTGGAGACGACGTGGACGACGTCGTGGTCGGCCAGGTGCTCGGCGGCGAGGTCGGCCATCCGGTGGCCGAGCCCGGAGAGGTGGAAGCCGGCGAGCCGCCCGTAGAGGACGTGCCCGGGGTTCTCGACCTCGCCGTGCCGCAGCAGGTGCACGGTGGTGCGCTGCGGCTCGGCGGACACGGCGTCCGGGAGCGGGCTCATGGTCGCGATTGTCGCAAACCCACCTGAGCGTCCCCGACGGGGTTCGACGGCCGGTCGGCCCGCCCCCGCCGGGACCCTCAGCCCGCCGCCGCGGCCGCCGCCGCGGGGAGGGCGGCGAGCACCGTCTCGACCGCGGCGTCGTCGTGGGACGCCCCCACGAACCAGCACTCGTAGGCACTCGGCGGGAGGTAGACGCCGGCGTCGAGCATCGCGTGGAAGAAGCGCCCGAACGCGGCGGTGTCCTGGGCGCGGGCGTCGTCGTAGTCGTGCACCTCGCCGTCGCGGAAGAAGACGGAGAACATCGACGAAGCGGTCTGGACCCGGTGCGGCACACCGGCCTTCGCGAGCGCGTCGGAGGCCGCCTCGCGGATGGCCGTGGAGACCTCGTCGAGCCGGGCGTAGACCGCGTCGTCGCAGAGCTGCAGCGTCGTCAGGCCGGCGGCCGTGGCCACGGGGTTCCCCGAGAGGGTGCCCGCCTGGTACACCGGGCCGTCCGGTGCGAGGAGGGCCATGACGTCGGCCCGGCCACCGAAGGCCGCGGCCGGGAAGCCGCCGCCCATGACCTTGCCGAAGGTCAGCAGGTCCGGGGCGAGGTCGAGGCCCTCGTGACCCCACCAGCCGTCGCGGGCGCAGCGGAAGCCGGTCATCACCTCGTCGGAGACCAGGAGCGCCCCGTGCTGCGCGGTGACCCGGCGCAGCGCCTCGGTGAACCCCGGCGCGGGCGGCACGACGCCCATGTTGCCGGCGGCGGCCTCGGTGATGAGGCAGGCGATCTGGTCGCCGCGGGCCGCGAACACGGCCTCGAGCGCCTCGACGTCGTTGTACGGCAGGACGATCGTCTCGGCGGCCATGTCGGCGGGGACGCCCGCGGAGTCCGGGAGCGCCAGGGTGGCCACCCCCGACCCGGCCGCGACGAGGAGGGAGTCGACGTGCCCGTGGTAGTGCCCGGCGAACTTCACGACGAGCGGGCGACCGGTGAAGCCGCGGGCCAGCCGGATGGCGCTCATCGTGGCCTCGGTGCCGCTCGAGACGAGGCGGACCTGCTCGACGGGCGCGACCCGGGCGACGATCTCCTCCGCGAGGAGCACCTCGTTCTCGGAGGGGGTGCCGAAGGAGGTGCCGCGGGCCGAGGCGCGCTGCACGGCGTCGATGACCTCCGGGTGGGCGTGGCCGAGGATCATCGGGCCCCAGCTGCCGACGAGGTCGACGTACTCCCGGCCGTCGGCGTCGGTGAGCCGCGGGCCGCTGCCGCTCACCATGAAGCGGGGCGTGCCGCCGACCGACCGGAAGGCGCGCACGGGGCTGTTGACGCCACCGGGGGTCACGGCGCGGGCGCGGGCGAGGAGGGCGGCGGAGGCGGGGGCCTGCTCACCGGTGGGCGGGGTGGCGGAGTCGGTCACCCCTCCATTGTCGGGTGCCCGGGGCCGGGAGGGCTCAGCAGGGGGCGGCGGGCTCGTCGGGCGTCGTGGGGTCGCGGCGGTAGGCCTCGCGGACCGACTGCATCGCCTCGCCGAGCGCGTGGAACTGCTGGGGGCTCAGGACGTCGACGAGGTGGCGCCGCACGCTGCGGACGTGGACGACCGCGAAGCGCTCCAGCGCCGCGAGCCCCTCGTCGGTCAGCTCGAGGACGACGCCGCGCCGGTCCTCGGGGGCAGGGGTGCGGCGCACCCAGCCCCGGCGCTCGAGGCGGGCCGCGGTGTGCGTGACGCGGCTGCGGGACTGGACGATGAGCTCGGCGAGGGCCGACATCCGCAGCCGGCTGTCGTCGGCCTCGGAGAGCATCGAGAGCAGCTCGTACTCGGGGAGGCTGATGCCCGAGCACTCGAGGTCGCGGTCGAGGGCGGCGTCGAGCTCGCGGGTGGCGCGCAGGTAGGCGCGCCACGACCACTGCTCCTCGGCGCTGAGCCAGCGCACGTCCTCGCCCACGGGGTCATCGTCGCACGTCGGAGCCCCGCGGCGCCCGAGGCCCGGGCGCCCGCGTCGTCCCACGCAGCGGTCCCCGGGAGGCGGAATACGTCGGGATGGTGCATAGTTGAAGCGTCAACTACTGGTTGTCCCCCGTCTCGAAGGAGCACCCCCCATGAGCACCGCCACCCTCTCCGGCCTCACCACCGGCACCTGGACCATCGACCCGACCCACACCGAGGTGGGCTTCACCGCCCGCCACCTCATGGTGAGCAAGGTCCGCGGCTCGTTCCCCGAGGTCTCGGGCACCGTCGTCGTCGCCGACGCGCTCGCCGACTCCAGCGCCGAGGTCGTCATCAAGACCGCGTCCGTCTCCACCGGCACCGCCGACCGCGACAACCACCTGCGCAGCGGCGACTTCTTCGACTCCGAGACCTACCCCGACATGACCTTCCGCTCGACCTCCTTCGACGGCGAGACCCTCCAGGGCGAGCTGACCATCAAGGACGTCACGAAGCCGGTCACCCTCGACGTGGAGTTCGGCGGCGTCGCCACCGACCCGTGGGGCAACGAGAAGGCGGCCTTCGAGGCCAGCACCGAGATCGACCGCACCCAGTGGGGCCTGACCTGGAACGCCAACCTCGAGAAGGGCGGCGTCCTCGTCTCCGAGAAGATCAAGATCAGCATCGACGTCCAGCTCGCCAAGCAGGCCTGAGCGACGTCAGGGCGGGCTCGCAGGGGAGCCCCGGAGCCGCCGTCACCCCCCGGGGTGGCGGCGGCTCCGTCGCGTCCGGCCCGGGTGGGGGGCCGCCGCAGCTCGAGGTCGCGCGACATGCGGACGGCCAGGGCCGCCCGTCGGCATGTCGCGCGACCTCGTGACCGGCGGGGCAGCAGCAGGGCGTCGACCGCGCGTGGAGCGCCCGATCCGGGGGCCGGCGTTTGGTGGCCCATGTTGAGAATGGTTGTCATTATTGGTTAAGGTCACCGCCATGAACCCGCGTCTGCGTGCCCTCCGTCCTGCTGCCCTCCTCCTCGCCCCGGCCGTCGTCCTCGCCGGCTGCGCCTCGACGGAGGACCCACGGTCCACCCCGTCGGGCTCGGCGTCCTCGCCCGTCGGGGGCGGCGAGCGCGAGGTGCGCGGCGTCCAGCCACGCGTCCTCCTCGCCCACGAGCGCGGCCTCACGCTCGTCGACGCGTCGACGGGCAAGACCGTCCAGGAGGAGGCGCGCGAGGGCTTCCTGCGCCTCGGCGACGCCGGGGACGGGCGCCACGTCGTCGTCGCCGACGGAGACGCCTTCCGCGTGTACGACACCGGTATCGAGCAGCAGCCGCACGGCGACCACGACCACGCCTTCGAGTACACCCCCGGCCTCACCGACGTCTCGTACGCCGCCGCGCACGCCGGCCACGTCGTGCCGCACGAGGGACGGACCGTCCTCTTCGGCGACGGCGACGGCTCGGTCCAGGTCGTGCCCATCGAGCAGATCGGCTCGGACGTCGCCCCGGTCCAGCGGATGCGGACGCCGGCCCCGCACCACGGGGTCGCCGTCGCCGTCGAGGACGGCATCCTCATGACCCACGGAACCGAGGAGGCCCGCTCGAGCGTCCGCCTCGTGCGCGACGGGAAGGTCGTCGCCGAGACCGACGACTGCGCGGGGGTCCACGGCGAGGCCGCGGCCGCACCGGACGCCGACGGCGGGGACGTCGTCCTCTTCGGGTGCGAGGACGGGCCCGTCGTCTTCCGCGGCGGCACGTTCCACAAGGTGCCGGTGAGCGACGACTACGCCCGCACCGGCAACGCGGCCGGCAGCCCGGCCTCCCCGATCGTGATGACCGACTACAAGGTCGACCCGGATGCCGACCCGGTCGAGCGGACGACCCGGATCGCCCTCGTGGACACCCGGACCGACCGGCTGCGTCTCGTCGACCTCGGGGCGTCCTACTGGTTCCGGTCGCTGGCCCGCGGCGAGGACGGTGAGGGCGTGGTCCTGACCACCGACGGCTCGCTCGCGGTGGTCGACGTCGAGGGCGCCACGGTCTCCCGCCGCATCCCGGTCATCGCGCCGTGGCAGGAGAAGGACGACTGGCAGGACGCGGGCCCGGTGCTGCGCGTCGTCGGCGACACGGCGTTCGTCACCGACGCCGAGAAGCGGCAGCTCGTCGTCGCCGACCTGGCCACGGGCAAGGTCACGGCCCGTCACTCCCTCGGGCACACGCCCGTCGAGATGGTCGCCGTCACCGGCGAGGCGCCGCACGGCCACGACCACTGAGCACTGCGTCAGGGGCCGCGGCCGGCCAGCGGTTGGCCGCGGCTCACCCGAACTGCAGGGAGCCCTCGACGAACGAGGCGCCCGGGTTGCACCGGGCCGTCGAGTAGCCGTTGCCGCCGAACCGGCGCCACTCACCCACGACCACGTACTTGCGGCCGAGGTCGTAGGGCTGACAGGTGGCGGTGAGGCGGTACGAGCCGGGGAAGCCCCAGCAGCGCTGCGACCAGCCGTTCGAGTAGTAGATCGTGTCGCAGCCCCCTGCGTTCGCGGCGGGGGCAGCCACCCCACCCGCCCCGGTCAGCAGCAGTGCGGCGGTCAGGACACGAGCGGCGGTGCGGTGCATGGGCGATCCCCTCCCCAGGAGGTCCGGCGGACCTCGGTGCCGAGCACCCTACTCACGGTGAGCACGGCGCACAGGCCGACGCCGACATCGGGGTCGACGGCCAGCCGGACGCCACCGGAGCGGCTGCGTCAGAGGCGGGCGGCGGCCTCGAGCGCGAAGTAGGTGAGGATGATGCTCGCGCCCGCCCGGCGGATGCCGACGAGCGACTCGTCGACGACGCGGTCGCGCTCGACCCAGCCGTTCTCGGCCGCGGCCGCGATCTGCGAGTACTCCCCCGAGATCTGGTACGCGACGACCGGGACCGGCGAGATCGCGGCGGCGGCGGCGATGACGTCGAGGTGCGGACCGGCCGGCTTGACCATCACCATGT
>QAXK01001618.1:0-39007 GCA_004335735.1 Chlorella sp. KRBP
GGGGGGGGGGGGGGTATGTAGGCCTGGAGGGCTGTCAGTCACGAGCTGTCAACATCAGGGCTTGTTGCAACAATTGGTCCTCCTGCGCAGCCGTCATCTCATTCACAGGAGTGCGGGTCTTCAGTTGGCCTTTGGCACTCGCAGAACCGGGCCATTCGAGGCAAATTATGCCATCTGCGGCTGCCGAAGTTCGGCAGTGTGATTGTCAGGTGCAGCTGGGGAACAACCAGGGCGAATGTGACAGGAAATCCTTAGATCGTGGCTGTCCGCTGATGTGGGGCGGTGGCGTATGTTGACACAGGCGATGCTTGCTTATCAACGCATGGGCAGCACATAGAGATGTTGCGCGTGACACTGCTGTGCGTGTGTTTCTTGTGCACCTTGCAGGAGCCCGGCCAATGCAGCTCTGCCCAATGTCGTGCTCATGCAGCGCATCCCTCCTGCCAGCACCATTGTGGCCTACTTTGACTTTGTGTTCAAGACCTCCATCGCAGCCACTATGTTCCCCCACCTCTGCCAGCGGCTGTTTGCAGCACGCAATGAGGCGGTCATGAGGCGCGGCATGAGCATGATGAACTTCAGGTGGGCTTGCAGGTTGCTGTGGCACCGCTTGAGACACCTTGAGAGCACCAGGTCTGCTGGGACATGCGACTGATTCCTGAGCTCACAGGGATGCGAGCCAAACGAGGCTGCAACTGCAGGACTCTTTGAGTAGTCTTCTAGAAGACAAGATCTTGTCTTGGCAAGGTGGATATCCACATCGATGTGTGCACCATGAGCTGCAACAGTGACACTGCTAGTGACTGATCACCATGTCGCAACAGCACCCAGGTTGAGCTCCAACCCACACGCATCTTCCTCTGTCCCTGTCACACCGTGTGCTGTGCCGCCTGCACGTGGTGTGCTGCTGCAGCTTCTTCATCGTGCAGCTGTCCAGCATGATCACTGGCTGGTGTGCGATAGCTGCGTTGGCAGGCCCTTTGCCCAAGGGCACCAGTGTGTTCAGTGCTGTGCTGCTCAAGGTGGCATCTGCTGGCACAGGGCAGGCAGTGCTGTCTGCACTGCTGCTCGCGTCAGGTGCGCACGCAGCTGCTGGCCACCAAGCAACGCTGCCTTGATAACATACTGTAAGGTAGCCCCGGCATGTTGTTGCAACAGTGAGTACGGCAGCCATACGGCAACTCCTTGACATTGTACGGGGGCAACATCGACTACTATGTACATGCTCAGCTCCGCACCATGTCTGCCGCTGTTGACTTGTCGGGCATGTTTGTCATCCAGGCCAGCTTTTCACCATCACATGCACGTCCACTGTCAGGGGCCCTGACTCAGAGCGTGCTCGTGCCGGCATGTGTTGCTGTTGTGTGCGCCTGCAGCTGTGTGTGCGATGATGAGCACTGCTGACTCTGCCCTGCTGGCCTTCAGCAGCATGTGGGTCAAGGACCTGTTTGTGACCTACATTCGGCCTCAGGCCACACAGGGCCAGCAGATCTGGTTTGGCAGGGCCATGTCCACCATTGGGTTGGCCATTGGGGTTGCCCTGGGTGAGTGAGGCAGCATGTGTGCATCGACTGAAGGACTTGGTTGTTGAGCGGGTACTCCCGACGGCAGTGTCAGAGTGAGGAGCTTGTCAGTGGGTGTTGACATGGCTAGGGTACATACTCCGTCTTTGACACAGCAGACGTGATGAGCCTCAGCGGCTGCAATCTGCACGAGTTGTATTGGCTTCTCAACAATGCCCTACCTGTAGCAGCGTGTCGACAAGCGGCCACACTGCCTTCCCATGCTAGGCAGCAAGCAAACTGTGTGTGTGTGTGCATGTGTTTGTGCTGCCTGTAGGTTTGATGACCATTGAGAAGGGGGTGCCAAACCTGACGGGGCTGTTCTCCCTGCAGAATGTGACACCCATCCATGTGGCACCTGCTGTGTGGCTGGGCCTGCACTGGAAGGGGCTGAGAGGCGAGGCTGTGGTGGCCGGCATGCTCTCAGGTGGGAAACACATCCCAGCACTGCCGGCAGGGCACCCTGTTACACAAGTTGGGTCTCCATGGGGTGTTCAGGTCCTCTTCAAGCCCTGCAACAGCAACGGCACTATGCATTGAGGTGTTGCAAGACCCTGGTGCATTCAAGGGTTGCACTTGCCCTAGTGAGCCAGCATGACCTTGAATGGACCAGCATCCTGCAACATGCAGGCATCCTGTGGCGTTACTGGGTTAGGAGGGGGCCCAGCCGGATTATTATTATTATTGTTATCAAGAGCGTTACACTGCAGCACAGTGCGTACTGTCTACAGGCACGACCATGGCTGTATGGGCCCTACTTCAAGCACTGCCAGCAGCACCAGCAGCGGCCTGACTTTGAGAGTGTGTCTCACCGTCTCCTTGCGCACGAACACATCTGGTGTGTTCTTGCCCTCCTCACTCTCCAGCTGGTTGCTGTCAATGGTCTCAGCAGTGGGCTTGGGGGTGGCGGCGGCAGCAGCAGAGGGGTCGATGCCAACAGCCTCTGCACCCATCAGCAGACAATGCAAGGTTGTTACTTATCAGTCAAGCCTCACTGAGGCAGTGCAGGGCAGGCAACGCAGCACACATCTGGGGCTGTGTTTCACGCAGGCAATTAGCAGGGTAGCAACCGAGCTGGCATTGTTAACAACATGTGTGGTGCACCGTGCTGACACAGGTGCCCCCGTGTTCCCCTGCCTGGATACTGCCATTGCCATTGCCTACAAGGGGTGGAGGCAATGCATTCTCGGCAGTCTCTCAACTAAGCCGCGTGTTACTGGTCTGCCCCTGTGCTGGACATGCATACCTGCAGCTGCCATCTCAGCCAGCGTCTGTCCTGGTGCTGCCTGGTTGACGTCGTCCTGTCGCTCCTGCAGGCGCTTCTCATTGTCCAGCTGCTTGGACAGGAGCTCCTCAGGGTTGCGGCCCAGGTCCTACAGTACATGAGTGTGCGGTGTGGAGGGCATGTACATGATTGTGCGGCGTGGAGGGCGTGTGCATGGGGTGGGCATATCAGAAGCCGGGCTGGCCTGCAGGCAGTACATCATGGCAGCGCAGGCAGTGCATGATGGCACCTGAAAGCAAACACACAGTCAGCAGCTTGGGTGCAACACAGATGACCTGCGCCTTTGGAAGTGCATGTTCAACGTGTCAGGGTCTGACGTCACCGTTGGCAATCGTTACGGCGTTGCAAACAGCCCAGCCAGACTGCAGAGCAGCCTGCCTGGCGGCTAGCAGCTGCTGCATACAGCTGCTGCATACAGCTGCTGCAGGTGCCCACCTCCCTCATGTGGCGCTCATCCTCTGCAGTCATGGGCACCACCCTGTCTGGCTGGGGGTCAGCAGGGGTCATGGCCACCCAGGAGTTGAAGCTGGGAGGCTCAGCCTGGCAGGAGGGACAAGGGCAGGCAGGCGTGAAGGGGTGTGAGACGAGGGTGGTTGTGGTGGCTGGATCTGGAAGGGAGGTGCCACAGCCAATTGCAGTTCCAGTCGCAAACCTCTCCTCAGCTGCAACTCCCTAGCCACCAGGAACCAGAAGCAGTGCTGTATTGCCCTCGCTCAGACCACAGCACTGATCAGTGACGAGCACAGACTGATCAGTGCAGCACCAAACCTAGGGCCCACCTCAAAGTCGGTGCGCTCATCCTTGCGGTTCTGGCCCCTCTTGGTGGAGGGGGCCGTTGCAGTGTTGCCCACAGGGCTCAGGCCAATGTTGTCGGCACCATCAGGGCTCTCAGCAGGCCTGACATCAGCCATGGTGACTGCGTACAGATCTGGACCAGACCACAAGGCTGTCAAGGCACAGGGGGCAGGGCCAATCAACTTGGGTGTCGTTCCTGACGAAAAAAATGGCTGACAGTGCAAGTCTGGAGTGTTGTAGACGCTGGCTGCACGGATAAAGCTGCTCAAGCGCGAGGTCTTGACGGTTTCGTAATGGTCGTCAGCATGAGTCATGATGACTCTCTTGCACACTCGGCCCTGTCCTCGTCGCGTAAGCAGTGCCCCACCAACTCAACACATATTGATATTCGAATCTCTTCATTCAGCACAATGTTCTTGATGTGGCTTACGACGGGCTTCATGCACGCAACCGTGGGCGAGCAGCACATGTGCTGTACAGCCGGATGGCGCGCCGCGACGTCGTCGAACCATGCGTCGTCGAACCGCGTCCGCTTTGACACCAGCTTGGACGCCGCAGGAGCAAAATGGGTCTGCGTGTGCATCAATTTTCACAATGCAGAAGCCCCGATCAGGCTCAGGCCTCTCCAGTCAGCACTCCCAGCCTCTCCAACACTGCCAGCACCACCATCAGCTGTGGCAGCATCATGAACAGGCTTGCAACAAGCATCACACTGACCGCAGCCATGCCAGTCTCGGCCTGCTTGCACACCACAAAGGCAGTCTGCGCAACCGGCAGCAACGCAAGGATGACCAATGCATGCGCAAGGTCCCCCCTGAACCCCATCAGGCGACACACCACCACCATAAGCGCTGGTGCCACGGTGGCCCTCAGCAGCAAGTAAACAAACACTTCCGACCATGCCACCTCCTGGCTCCCATACGACAACATCTGCACTGGCTTCCGCTCACTGCTGCTGCTGCTGGTAGCATTGGAGTTGCTGGCATTCCCTTGAAGCTGGCGCTGCTGCTGCTGCTGCTGCTGGCTGTTGCTGTGCATCCACAGCCCTGTAGTGAACAGCGTCAGAGGCGCTGTGGTCTGTGCAAACCATCCCAGGAGTGCCTCAAGGAAGGCCAAGTGCTTGAGGGTCAGGGGGCTGGCGGGGTCCAGCAGGGCTGCTGACCCCAGGGCTGACAACAGGACGGCGATGGCTGTGCTCCATACCAGAGGGTTCTGCGCCATTCATGCATGCGCAGCAAGCAGGGATGCACACAGTGAACACGACTCTGCTACCCAAGCCAGCCAGCAGAACGATACAGTACATGGCCAGCTGGTAGGGCCTGATCAAGCATAGAGCTATACCACATGAGGCCCCAAAGCAAAAAGTGTGACAACTGCATTGAGAGCTCATGGCATGTAGCTCCGGCACAGCCACGTGTGGCGCGTCCTCCTGCTGCTGCTGCTGCTCTGCACTAGCATCGTGTTGTGCTACAGCTGCTTGACAGCTGGCACAGCCCTCACCTTGACGAGCAGGGAGAGGGCGTACACTGCCAAGCCCTGCCGCTGTTGCTGCTGCCGCTGCGTCAACGTGCCGGATGACAGCAGCGTTTCGCACTCAGCAGTGCCTGCCACCAAGGTTTGCAGCCCTTGCTGCTGCTGCTGTTCTAGGTCCCAACTGAGTCTGTGGCCATGCTGACGCCGCCCATGGCTGTGCACAGCTTTGGCTGGTCCATCAACCGCATGCCTGCCGTCAGCCTGCAAGCGGTCAAGCTGTTGTAGCTCTGACTGGCTGCTTCTGGTGCTGCCTGGCTGTAGCCTGGACGAGACCTGTCCATCCATGGGTATGTGGTGCAGGTGTCTCACACCACCGGCATGTGCTGGGCTCAGGTCACTGTGGCTCCCTCTGAATTCTTGCGGCATGCGCTGCTCCTGCATGGAGTCACGCGGCCCTGGTGATGTTGCCACTTTGCTGTGACCGTTCTGATTGTGGCCTGGAGCAAGGCCTGGGGTGGGACCAGGTACCGTGTGCAGCTGCACAGCCACTGACGAGTCAGCAATGTGACTGCTGGGGTTCTGCTGCTGCTTGTGGAAGTGGAGCAGCAGCTGTGCGAGGGGCAGCTGCTGGAAGTACAGCACGATGGTTGCCAGCATGCCCAGGGGAGCATACTGTGCCCCTACTGCTGCCTCCAGGACCACAGGACCCAGGATACCTGCAGAGCAGCACGGGTGCAGACAGTAGGGTGGGTGTGCAGTCCCGCTGTCAGTGCACACATAATGCACCACAGAAACGTGCTGAGGCAGGAGCCTCTCCGAGCTGAGCATTGACACAGCTACCTTGACACACCCTTTTCTACTGTTTTCGGCCCTCCTTGATGTGCTGCCATGCGTGCTGTCAGTGTCTCAACCCTCAGCGATGCCCTCTGGGGGCCTCCTGCTAGGCAGTACCTGTGTTGTTTGTGGTCAGGATGAGGCCATCAACCCCAAGTCTATCCAGCTGCAGGCGCTGCTTGGTAAATGCCTGGTGCAGCACCAGCAGGGCTTGTAGGCCCAGGGACCATAGCAAGAATGCAGCAAGGGCCCTGCAAGCAGACGTACACAGTCACTGCTGTCAGCTCTGCTGCTGTGCTGCACGCATAGGGTCTTTTGGAGACTGCCAGACAGTGGTCAGACAAGGCATTGTCGGAAGAATCTGGCATTTAGATGTCGCTTTCTGCAACTGCTTGTGGAAACGATGCTGTCTGGCGCTGTCCTAACTGCTGCTGCTGGTGCATTGGCCATGTGGCAGCAGTCGATGTCAACTCAAAGGACGCACCTCCAGTTGTCTGCTTGCTGCATGTCTGTTTTGACTGCGAGTAGCCATACTTGGAGGCAGGGTATGCAGAAGCGCAGCACCAGTGTGTTGGTGTACTGCACTGTTGGCTCTGCATCAACCACTTCCCAGTGCCCACAGCACCAGCCACAGGCAACTGCCAGCAGCGACTGTACCCCTGCAGCAGCATAAATCCAAATAATAGCACATACACAGACGTGTCACGTTGGCGCTTTGTAAAGGGGTACTGGTGACCTGTAATGTGCCAGGACAAGCCTGGGTAGGGAGTGATCACAAGCAGCGTCAGCAGCACCTGCTGACCAGGGGTCCAGGCCGCTCTCACCTGTCTGTAGGATGCGTGAGTAGTACACCATTGAAGTAAGAAACAGCTCCAACCTTCAGGAATGTAATGAGAGCGGCAACCAAGCCAATTGCAAGACGGCAGCAGTAGTCATGTTCATGGCCTAGTCAGCACGCGTGGCACACACGCCACCGTCACCTCACCCGAACAAGCGTTATCTTTTCAGTGCAGCTGGACAAACTTTCTCGTTCTGCAACGAGCTGTCGTTCGTCGGCAGCAACAACCTTTCAGGTTTCTGGGACCAACGTTTCAAAAGCAATGAACAGCTGAACAGTGTTGGTGTGATTGCAACGAGCAGCATCCAAATTCATGTATACTTCGTATGTTTTCGAGCCTGTCAGGCATGCTCCATAAGTCTGGTATTGCAGTCAAAGGTTGTTGAGCAACGTCATACTGGGCTCAAGAAGGGCCCTCGTGCTACCTTGTGCCATACATCACATATTATCTTGCTTTTTTGTATTTGGTTATGCACTGATGCAGCTCAGAAGCAGTTGTGGCTGATCAAGCATCAGGACCACCCTGCAGGGGTTGCTGCTGCTCAGCAACCCAGGCACCATGGAGCCTAGGACGGGGTCAGCAGGACTGTACAATTCCACAGATTCGCTTAGGCAGCACCTGCAGCATCAGGTGCACATGCAGCACAGTGGTGGTTTCAGTAAGCCAGACATAACCGCAGCAACGGATGCCCGGGATCAACAACAGCAGGACCTTCAATGCATCAGCATGGATCTGCCAATTACGTACATGCCGTTCAAGTTCGAGAACAGGCGTGTGAGGATAGACTGGCGCTTGCTGCATGGGGTGGACTTGGACAAACTGGTGAGTGACAGACCACTGTGTGGCAGTGTTCCTCATGATGTAAGCGACTGGGGCTTTCGTACAGGTCCATAGCACGCTCCTGCCATACAAGCCCCTGTAGACTATCACATGATCCTGCAGAAGAAGACCAGCTTGCTGACAGCCAGCCCACAACCACAGCTGTGGCGTGCATGTTGGCAGGCAACAATATGGTGTTTCGATCACCAGTCTGATCGGTGTAGAGGTTTCACAGCTGCTGGCCCTCAACCCTGCGTCCCTACCTGTGCATCATCGCCGTCGCCCCAATCCACCCCTAACTCTATAACTCAGGTCCGTGACACAGACTTGGACACCCTGGAGCAGCTGGTCACATGTGTGACCTGGGGTGACATTGAAGCAGAGGACACCCGCCACCTGAGTGAGGGGAACTTTGTCAAGGTCTTCCGCCTGGCGCAGCTGCTGCTGGAGTACCTGCTGTATGTGCAGGAGAACCTCAAGTACACCAATGGTGTGCTGGACCAAAGCAGGTGAGAGCTGTAGCAGGGATGTGAGCATGCAGAGCTGGACCATCAGCGGCAGCCAGCAGCAGCAGCACATGTGTGTCATGCCGTTGTACCAGACAGGGTTACACCAGCGCAAAAATGCATCGTGCAGGCAGTGTGCTCCCTTTGGCCCCTGCTTGGCAGTCAGCTGCATTCTGAATGTGGCCAGCTGTGTTTGTGCTTCTGGATCTAGGAGGTGCTTGCATGCAGCTACATGCCCCTCGGTGCTGCTGTTGAAGCACTGTGTGGTGCCGTTCTGCTATGAACAGGTGCACTGCAGTGCTGCATGCACAAGGCCTCAGCACCCGCTGCAGGGATCTGTACAACGAGCTCAAGCACTTCAAGCGGGAGCTGAAGCGTGCACACAAGACAGTCAAAACCTTTGAGCTGATGGCAGCAGCAGTGGGAGGCGCAGCCGCCGCAGTGCAGGCGGCGTCTGCAGCAGCAGCTGCCACACCCACAAAGCAAGAGGCACCACCACCTCAGCAGCAACAACCACAGGTCCAGCAGCAGCAAGGCAGTGCTATGACTGCTGGGGTGAGTGAGGTACTTGCCGTGCGCCATGGAGTGCACCA
This sequence comes from Chlorella sp. KRBP, assembly GCA_004335735.1. NCBI lineage: Eukaryota > Viridiplantae > Chlorophyta > Trebouxiophyceae > Chlorellales > Chlorellaceae > Chlorella > Chlorella sp. KRBP. The sequence continues at coordinate 8,707 of QAXK01001618.1, forward strand.
AGTGCAGGCTCAATCAACGACTAGCTGTGCTTGCAAGTTAACTGCTGCGAACAGCATTGCCATTGAGCAGGGCAGCCCACACAAGCAAGGCCTCATGCATGGCATACCATCACAGGACTCATGCAAGCTGTGTTTGCACCCTCCCGCTGTGCAGGAGATGCTGCTGCACAGCCAGTTGTCAGAGCTCACAGAGCGCCTCACACTGGCTGTGTGCGAAGCCGAGCGCTTGCGCACAGAGCGGCAGGAGCTGCAGTACCAGATCCGTCACCTGCACGACACGCTGGCGGCCAAGCTGAGCGGCAGCAACCGCAACAGCAGCGGCAGCGGTGCCAGCAAGGCGGCACGCGACAGCAGCACTGCAGCGGCAGTGGAGGCGGCGACGGCGGCTGCAGTGGCAGCAGCGCAGCAGGAGCAGCAGCAGCTGTTCATGGCGGAGCTGCGGTGTGCGCAGGCCCAGATCGATGAGCTGCAGGCACAAAACAAGGAGCTGAGGTGGGTTGCAGCCTGCATGGTTCAGGCTTGGAGTGCGATGCATGCTCACAGCTATCAAGATCGACGCGGCAGCTTGAAATGCAGCAACACATCCTGCTGCCACAGACAGCCTCAGCAGCACTCCGTGTCAATGTGTATGCTGCACTGCTTGCTGCATGCAGGTCTCAATGCAAGCGCCAGTCAGACGCTGCCACCTCAGCAGCTGAGTCGTCCCTGGTTGCCCTCAGGGCTGAGCTGGAGAAGAAGGCACAGGAGATTGTCCGCCTTGAGGGTGAGCACGGGTTCTTTCTGGCCCCAATGCATATGCATCCCGACAATGCCAGGTGGTCAGCTGTCAAGGGAAGGGCTGCGCGTCGACCTGCTCTGTGGCCTTCTCTCCTGCACTGCTGGTGTGTCGCTGCCTGGTGCTGAGACACAACGCTGCACCAGTGCGTCCAACAGTGCCTCCACCACGCCCTGTACTGTGCTGCTCTACCTGCAGGCGACCTGCGGGAGCGCGAGTCCTCCATCAAGGTCTTCCAGACCTCCAACACCGCCCTGCAGCAGCAACTGGAGGCCCTGCAGCGCCAGCTCACCTCCCCAGAGGCCACCACACCCTCCTTTGTGGCCAAGCAGCGCCAGCAGCTCTCGGCAGCGGCCTCAACACAGGCAGGCCTACAGTCCGAGAACGCGCAGCTGCGGCAGGAGCTGCTGGAGCTGCGCCTTGCCCTGGAGTCCAACCGGGGCCTCGGCAGCAGGGGTGGCAGCAAGAGCGGGGTCAAGGGCTCTGCAGGAGGGGCAGCAGACCTTGTGGTGGAGGAGGCGGAGGAGGATGCACTGGCAGCTGCAGAGCGGCTGCTGAGTGGTGACGGGGAGGAGGAGGGGGCCGTGGACTGGAAGGTGGCCGAGATCGAGCGGCTTCAGGAGGAGAACAGGCAGCTGCATGCCAAGGTAAGCACCCTGCTCACCTGTACCATGTACTCAGTGTGCTGCTGTCTAATTGCAGCCATTTGTGCCTGTACTCTGCAATCCCGTGCCTGTCCTGGTCCACGCAGCACTGTGCTCTTTACGGCTGTGATGTCGTGAGCTTTCTTGGCATTTTCCTAAGGAAGTGTTTGCTGTCATCAACCATTAATGGTTGACATAGTAATATTACTATGTCATGTGGCTGCCTTGTGTGTGTGGTTGTGTGAATGCACTGGTGCAGGTGGCCTCCCTGCAGGACGCTCTCAACGACATGGAGGCAGAGAACTGCCGCCTGGAGAGGCACATCGCAGCAGCCACAGCAGCAGGATACGTGGCAGCGTTACATGCACAATCACCCAGTGTTGCAGCTGCTACAGCTGGCCCTGCAGCTGCTGCTGCTGAGTCAGCAGGCCTGGCTGGAGTGCTCGGGGCATCAGGGTGGGCGTCTGTGAACAGCAGTGGCCCTGCAGCTGAGCTGACAGCAGCAGATTTGGCAACTGCAGGGGCGTCTGTGCGGCAGGCTGCCATGGTTGCTGCAGCAGCAGCTGCTTCTGAGGGGGACACAGACACTGCGGTCGACAGCATGACCCTGGAACAGTCTGATAGCTCCCTGGGCAATGGCACAGCAGCAGCAGAGGGCCAGGCAGGTGCTGCTGGTGCAGCTGCGGGTGCAGCTGTGAAGGCAGGGGCGGGGACCGAGGATGGTGCTGTGGGCGATGCGGGGGCTGGCAAGGTGATGTTGACTGTCGGCAGCAGGAGCACTGCCGGGGGCAGCAGCGATGGCGGCCGCATTGCTGCCTACAGGCCCAGCAGGGATGGCACCACAGCAGCATCTGCAGCTGCGGAGGCTGATGCAGTGCCCAGCCACCAGCAGCAGCATGGCCTGGAGCTGGGTCGTGGACCCGGCAATGCTGACAGCAGCAGCAATGGTGGCAGCAACATCAACAGCAGCAATGGCGCCAGCAGCACTGTCGGCAGCAATGTCAGCAGCAGCAACGGCAGCAGTGCAGGCCCACCAGCAAGGGGTGCCATCGACCAGGCTGCTGCAGCCCAGCTCAGGAGTCTGGTGGCTGACATGCAGGAGAAGCTGGACCCACAGCAGCTGGCCACAGATTACCAAAACGTGAGTTGTAGCCTGACGTGTCAGGCTTGTGCTCGCAGCTGCAGCTCAGCACAACACAGAGCTGTCAAATGCAGGCGATTTCACAGCATCCCATAGCCGCCCTACACCTTGTGATGCTGTGACTTGACGCATTGCATCAGTGGCATGCCGCAATTGCCTCATTGTGTACATCTGCCTACAAAACAGGGCCTGGCCCACACTGACCACCAGCCAGCATGACACACCCTCTCACGACCCCCTGCTGCATCTGCTGTATCTGCTGCACATGCCTGCCTGCAGGTGTGCTGCGACTGGGACAAGCCCTTTGACCTGACGGAGGCTGAGAAGAAGCAGTTCAGGCAGCTGCTGGCTCATGAGGTCACAGGCCTCAGGGACGTGCTGTGCAGCCAGCAGCACACAGCGCAGGTGGGCAGGGCGGAAAGGGGTGTCTGCAACAGCTGTAGCTGGCAGGATACGGCTGCCGTCCGTGTCAGCCACGCCTGCTACGTTTGGATCAAAGCCTCAAGCATGGCGCGCCAGGGAACTGCTGGAATTTCGTACGTTAGACGCTACACATGCCTATGCACCGCTGCTGCTTTTGTATTGGTGGCTGCAGGAGGTGTCAGCCGCCAAGCCGGGCATGCTGTCAGCCATCAACCGTGCCCTGGACACGCAGCTGGCTTCGTATGGCATCCACCCAGGGCGCACAGGCCTGTCCAACGTGGAGCTGCTGGCTGCAATGAAGATGCTTGGGTGAGACCAGGCAGACACTGACTTGCGCAGCCACCTGCACACCACGCTGCTGCTGCTCTGCTGCAGGAGTGCGCTGGTTCCATTCGAGGCAGCGCTGTGCCACTTTGTTCGGAAAGAGCCCTCTGAGCCTGGATTTGCTTCTCGATTCGTCCGGTGTTCTTACAGCCGCATCAATCCAAAATCAAATTTGTGTGAGTGCGGCATGTCAAGCGATGCCGTATGTGTGTCCCATGCACCCTGCAGTGAGCGCCGCGAGGCCTTTGAGGCTGGCCTGAGCCCTGAGCAGCGGGACGAGGTGGAGGTCACACGCCTCGGCCTGCTGCTGCACCCCTACCACGCCCTGCAGTCAGTCATGGCCACTCTGCCTGATGGGCCAGACGGCAAGAAGCACCTGCCCGCAGGTATGTGACTGTGCATGCTGCCAGTTGGATGCTTGCCGCATTGTGCTGGCACAGATCTGCTTCCATAGATTTGCTTCCAAGGTTGTTCCATCTGCAAGCACTAGAGCTGGTTTGCATCTTAACAATGGACACACCACCATCATACCGAAAGCATTGGTTGGCGCCCTGCCCACCTTCCCCTCATCGCCGCTGTGTGCTCTGTGCCTGTGTGCTGCTATGTTGCCCGCAGTGGCACCAGCCCTGGCGTCTGCAGTGCGCCCCCCTGCCTCAGCCCTCGCACAGCCCCCAGCACCCAGCCATGCCAGCAACTCCCCTGTCAAGCGCCAGGAGCTGTACAGCACAGTCACATACCACGCAGCCCCCAACGCTGCCGCTGTTGCTGACGCTATTGCTGCCGCTGCTGGCGCTGGCAACGCTGTGGGTGGCCTGGCAGGCGGTGTGCGCAGCTCAGGAGGGAGTGTGGGTGCAGGGGCGGCGTACCAAGCCAGGTCCCCTAGCCCACTGGGCTCTGAGGCAGCAGCTGAGGCGATTGCCAAGGCAACAGCATCAGGCAGCTTCAGCCCCATGAGTGCAGCCCTGCATGCCAAACAGGCCCTGGGACGCGGGGGATCACCTCCCAGCAGCAGCACCGGCAGGAGCGTGTCACCGCTTGGGATGTCAGGCAGCCCGTTGGCATACGCGAGCAGTGCACAGTCTGCACCAGGGTGGAGCACAGTGGCTGCTGGTGCTGCATCAGGGAACAGCGCCAGCACAGGACAGGGCAGATCCATGCAGCAGCAGCAGGAGCCACAGTCACAGCCACAGCAGCAGGTGATGCGGATGTCACCTGCGGACGGCTCCGTGCAGCAGCACCAGCAGCAGGTGTCTGCTGCGGCAGCACTGGCCACCAAGCAGTACCTGGCCAGCAGCTTTGACAGCGACGACTCCTGACCTGGCCTCTGCCTGACTCTGACCTCAAACTGACTGCCCACCCAAACGGCTGGAGACGATGACTTGACAATGACTTTGATATTACAGAGCAGCGGGCATGCGTAGCTGCTGTGGTGTTGTGTTTGGGAGGGCACAACACCACCCACCTGCTAGCGAGCTGTGGGACTGGCAAGGTGTTTTAAGGTCAGCTAGCTTCACATGCAATCTCACGTCCACTGCTGCCTGCAGGCATGTGTACTTGATGTTGTTGATGGATGGTGCCCTCATGCACCTGAAGTCGAGGGTTTCATCCACTCAGCGCAAACTGATGTGCAGGCATCTGTGCAGTTGAGTCGTCTTTTGCTATGTGAATCCATGAGGGTATGTTGCAGGTCACTGACAAGCCCCAGTAAACAGAACAGGTTCTGGGTGGGCCAAGTCTGTCATGTTGAGTAACTCATCTGTTGACGAGTCAAACAACAGTATGTAACATGCTAGAAGCGCTGCGGAACAGTCCATGCTGACATTTGATGCGTGTTGTGTGGCTCATCACTCTGCAGTGCGCTTTGCATGCGTAGCACCGCAGACGATCTTTCATGTGAGTGATCGTAAACCTTGTTGTCAGCATCAGGTCTCAACTGCCTCGTTGCTGGCTCGCAATCACCTCTCAGATTACTTATCTTGTCTTCAACGTAGCCTTCTGGGTCTCGGGCGCGCGGTGACGTGCCCTTGCCTCCAGCTGCTGTCAGGCTGAGGGGGGCAGGAACCCACACCCCTGCTGCAGCACGGTTATAATGGCAGGCTTAGCTGCAGCGGCCTTCCCTACCTACCGTGAGGTGTTAGGCAAGCTCTGCCCCTTCTGCTACAGATCGTACAACCAGAAATCTGACACCAGAAGGCATGTAGTGAGGGGCTGCCGGTGTTCACACCCGTTCTGGTATGGAGGAAGGCAGGGGGAGTCCAAGGTCCTCTGGCACCCGGATTATCCCAAAGGTGAGATTCTGCTGTGTGAGGTTGTGGAATGACCCACAGCACCAATGGCATGGACTGTTTGTTCACAACCCCACCGGACTGTGGCCATCTCACCAAGACTGACCCTGTGTTGCATTGCTGCCTGCTGTGCTGCCGCATCCCCTCATTTCCCGCTACAGGGGAGGGAGGGCAGCCGGGGCCGGCAGAGCTTGCGGCAAATGGGCTGTTTGGGGCAATCGAGTACCTGCAGCAGCAGTCGGCAAAGCTGGAGGCAGGCCACCCAGATGCAGTGAGCTGGGTGCAAGATGTCCTGATGCCAAACTTTGTGGAGGCTGCTGCAAGGGCGGAGGCTGCATGTGCGCCTGAAGTGCTGACACTGCCTGTAAGTGCTGCTGAGACGCAATTGCTCGACAGCAACAGCAGCAGCTCAGGCCCAGTGCAGCCCTGAGAAACGACTTATACGTCTGCTACAATTATAGCATCCCTGATGCGTGGCAGAGACGTGTCAGCAGTAGCGAGCAGTGGCAGCGAGCTGTGTATCAGCAGCTGGCTGGGTCGTGATAGCACTCTGGCGCTTGTGGTGCCTGCCTGTGCTTCAAGTCCCTTAGAACTGATGGCTTGTTGCCTGCACCACTCTTCCACACCCCTGGTCATCCCCCACAGGAGTCAGCACTGGCAACAGCAGCAGGCCTGCACAGGTGGCTGCAAGACACTGTCATGGCAGATGGCACCTGGGCCAAGGACGGTGCGGTCCACATCAGGCTCCAGGACTACGCAGTGCCACCAAAAGCACAGGAGTTCTGGCAGGTGCGCCGTGTCCCTGCTGCTGCTGCTGCTGCTGCTGCTGCTGCTGCTGCTGCGTTCCCCAATGCACGCTGTGCTATGCTCCAGCTTTGGTGTGCCGCATTGTGCCCTGCTGTGTCATGTTGTGCTGTGATGTGGTGTTGATGGCCCTGCGCCTGGAGTACATGCTGGGCTGTTGATGTGTAGTGGTGTGCAGCTGTGCCATGCCGTGCTGTGTGCCGTGCATTCCTGAGCATCGTATGGGTGCTGTGGCGTGCTGTGCTGCTGTGCATTCTCTGGGAATGCACCGTTTTATTGCTGTGCTGTGCTGTGCTGTGCTGTTGAGCAATCCGCGAGAGTAATGTATTGCCTGATTCCTACGCCGTGTTGTGCTGTTGTGCATTCCCTGAGAATGTACTGCCTGATTGCTACACCGTGTTGTGGTGCGATGCACTCTCCGAGATTGCCTTGCCTGATTGTTGTGCAGTGCCGTGCTGTTGAACACTCCGTGAGATTGCACTGCCCACCTGCTGTGCCGTGCTGTGCCGCTGCGCATCGCCTGTCACTGCATTGCTTGAATGTGGTGCCATGCTGTGCTGGTAACCATGGCCTCGATGTCGTGATGTGCTCTGCTGTGCCGTGTCATGCTGTGCTGTGCAGGTGGAGCCGGGCTGTGTGACGCCCCTTGCAGTGGCCAACCCATCAGCGAAGCACGTGCTGCTGCTGATTGACAGCAACCTGCGGGATGGGGGCAGCTCATTTTTTGTCCACCCGATCGTCAACTCAGCCAGTGTGCTCATCAACAGCAGTGGGCTGGATGCTTTCCTGAAGTGAGTCAGCAGCACAGCAACCGTGCTGTTGCACACCCAGGAGCTGTCTGCGTTTGCAGTTGTGCGCTGTTCAGCAGCGGCTGTCCTCTACTCATGCTGCCACGCCCCTGTACAAAACCACAAGCTATGCAGCGTGATCACCTGGTTGGCCTTGGCGGCATTGCTGGTTGAACAGGTGGCGCCACACCTCTTGGCCCTCAGCACTGTCCTGCAATCACCTGCTGAATGCCTTGCTTGATGCCCAGCACTCCTGCAGGGGCTTTGACCACCTAATGAGGCCCATACCTGGTCACTGAATGGCCCTCTGTTGTGTGCTGCTGCTGCTGCTGCAGGGGAGTTGGCAGGCAGCCGATCTATGTGGATCTGGAAGCAGAGCCAAAGATCGACAAGGACAACCCGCCAGACCTGAAGCAGTATGCAGACAGCATCGAGCTTCCACCAAAGGAGGAGGACAGCACCAGCGACAGCACACAGACAGCAGCGGCCGGTGCAGCAGCAGCAGCAGGCAGCGCCAAAGCAGCAGCAGCAGGTGCCAGCAGCAAGACTTCTAAGAAGGCGGCCGGCAGCAGCGGGAAGGGTGCACCACAGCCCAGCAACGATGCAAAGCATATAGAGCTCAGTAATGTGGTGAACCGCACTGCTGACATCGTTGACATGGTGAGTGTGCTCTGCTGGTGGCTTCTCACATAAGCACCCAGCAACTGACCGAGACGGCTGCCTGTGCGCAGCTGAATTAAGCCGCGCCCGTGCTCTAGCCTGGCAGTTCTGCATCAATCCAGCAGCTGGTGGAATGGGCTGAACTAGTTCATCAGAGTGAGTGACTGCTTCGGGATCTGTCAGCCGCAACTCAACACCAGCAGAGCCGCCACTGATGGAACCACAATGGCTGTGCTGCGGTCTACCTCACCAGCTGTACCTATAACCGTGCTTTGACAGGTGTTCTGTGTGTGTGTTGGCTGTGTCGGTCTGCTGCTGCGATGCTGCTGTTGCAGGTGGCAAAGGCTCTGCTGGGCAAGTCTGCTGCTGAGTCTGGAGCTGACGACTATGTGCTGCGCCGGCTCAAGGCAGATGTTCAGATGGAGCTGACAGCCTTCAAGAACGCAGCATACACAGCTGGATACAAGGCAGGCAAGGGAGAGATCATCGCCTTTGCCACCAAGCAGTATGCCTGAGTGCAGCAGCATGTGGGGTGGTGGTTGTGTGACCATGTGTGCTTTGCAATCAGGGTGCTTGGTGCACCAGTAGCAGTGGTGCTGTGGCAGGCCTGGCTGGCATGCTGATGGCACAGAGTCTTGATGAATGGTTTGCAACTTGCTGAACGTCGCCATGGCTGTTGCTTGGAGCAAGCACATCTGGTCATGCATGTCTCCATCAAACACAGCCCTTGCAAGTTGTGTTGGTAGTGCTGGGGTTGTAACTTCAATGCGAGCGGTCTGTCTGGGTGGGGGTGTCAGGGTTCGAAGATAATGGCCTGGGTGGTGTGCGGCTCAGCCTGCAAACCTGACCCAGTTGTTGCAAGTCCAGAGGTTCTGTATTTACAAGCTGTAGCAGTACATCATCAGCAAACGCCTTATGCAAGCGCCGCCAACTGTCAGCACAGCATCCTTATTGTGAATTCACCAGAGCAGTGCCGTACACCGTGTCAAAAAATGCTGATGAGACTCCCTACACGTTCCAGCACTGTGCTGGCAGTGCGGGGTATCAGAAGCTGGCAGCATGGGTACCAGCAAGTAGGATACACAGCCCTCTCAACTGTGCACTGCAGTTGGCCTTGTGAAGGGTATGCCGTGCTGTGCCAGGTCATGCCATGTCGTGTAACCAGAGACCATACATGCGTGCCAGGATGATCCACATGGCCGCCAAGCACATGCATCATGATCATTCAGGGCAGCCCAGACAACGAACGGTCCGCTGGCAGCAAGTCTACCAACACACAGCACCTGATCATGATACGTACCATGGTACATGAGGTCTGAACATGGCGGCACCGCTCAAGCCGGTCCCTTGGTCATGCGTTCCCGTATGTCGCCGAAAGGAACCACCACAAACAGGAGCCCCTCCAGCACCTCCACCATCACTTCTGGTGTCACAGGACACCAGAGGTAACAACACCACAGGCCTGATATGGTAAAAGATACCACAGTGCTATATGGTACTGGCGTTGGCCAGATCCTGCAGCACACACCATGCTGCTGAGCACCAACACAGTATGCACCCCATCCACCCAGTTTCCATGCAGCAGTGACCAGTCCCAGTTCAGCATGTGTCGCCAGCCCACAATTCCAACAAAGATGTGTCCAACCAGGCCACTGCTGCCGCTTGGTGCAAGTGAAATCAGGGTTGGCTTTGCTTGTGCACCATAGGTGGCCTGCAGGATCAAGTTTGCGGTGTGCTATGCACACAAAACGGGGTCAGACATCATAGGTGGCCTCATGCAGCGACTGTGGGGACAAAAAGAGTCAGGACGCGCAGGCACCAGGCAACAGCCTGCAGCAAGCCATGTGTTGGTGTGAGACACACTGGCTGTCAACAAGCACAGGCCTTTGACGCAACAGGTACCCACACAAAGTACCAGCGGACCAACAACAGCACACGCGTCAGCACACTCCTGCAGCTGTCAAGATCCAACCATGTGCCCGGTGCGGCACACGGCCTCAATGCGCTTAGAACCGTCTGTTGCCACCCTGCTTGGCAATGGCAGCACTAAATTTACAAAGCAAGCTGCCAGGATAAATGCTGATCCTGCAGACCCAGCCCACAATGCAGAGTGTCACTGCATGCATTCGAAGCATTGTGGTCCAAGGTGCTGCTTGTATGCTGCGGGGCACATGCCAGGCAAAGAGCGCACACTGTTGTTGCTGTCCACGGCCTGAAAAACAGTGCCGCCAGCCCATCAACAACAACAACACATGCACGCTGTTGTGTGGAGAAGAAAAAGGACAAAGGTGAGGGGTCAATAGCATGCAGAGGCGGGGTATGCGTGTGCGGAAGTGCTTCACAGGGCGTCAAGGAGTAAAGATGGAGTGGTGTACAAGCAATCGCACAGTGCAAGCAGCCATCAGAGGGCTTCCAACAAGTCCCCCTGCATCAGCCCCACAGCACTGGCATCTGCTACGCATGCATGCAGCAGGTCAGTCAGAAAGTCCCAACACGTCCCAACAGATTGACAGTCCAAGCATACTTAGAAGGCCAGCACAGCACCCAGCAGCACTGCACAGGCGGTGAGCACCCCTGTGCTTGTGCTGCCAGCGCTGCTCTTGGCAGGTGCAGCAGGCGCGGCTGCGAATGACGCTGCTCCTGCAGTCATACTCCCTGGCATCATCATGCCAGCACCAGGCATCATCCCGGTGCCCATCTGGCCCGCCATCTGCCCTGGAAGTGCAGCACCATCAGCTGGTGCGCCTCCCATGCCACCATCGTTGACAGCAGAGCTGACCTTGATGGAGCCGGGTGTGATCTTGAGCTTGGTGGCCTTTGCAACATCACGCATGAAGCCGTTCATGACATCTGGGCTGCCAAAAGTACTGGCCTGGCGGCTGCGCTCGGCATCGGCATTGTTCTTGAACAGGAAGGTTATCTGTGTGAAAGCCATGCAGAGCAGTACAAAGCGGGCACAGGCAGGTCAGCAACAGTTCAGTATTGCAGGCACACCTGCATGGTACGAGGTTTCAAAAGTAACACAGTACACAGCTGCTGTGACAATGGTAACTCTAGCAGTAAAGCATACTGGCATTTGCAGCCAAGTTCATGTACGCCTCAAGGTGGCGTGTGCATGTCACACGCCACACCAGCACATGCGCAACGGCAAGGAGTCGGTCTGCAAGGGTCCCAGGGAGGCAACGTACCGCAGTGTTGGGCTGGCCGCCTGCGCCGTTGATGGTGCGGGTCTGGTAGACAAAGATGCGCGCGGGTGGTGTGTTGGACATGCGGCCCATCTGTGACCTGATGGCGTCTGCTCCCAGCACTGCAACCTGCTGCTCTGGAGCCTCAATGATCATCTGTGGGGCAGACGTGGCACAGATGCAGGGGAGTGTAAGTTGCAGGAAGGGTGCAAGAGACCAGGCAGGGTTCTGCATGATGCCCACTCCACTGCTCAAGCAGCACACCAGGGACATGCACGTTTTATGTATGTGGTGTGACAGATGAGTGATAGCATTGGCGTGCCTGGGTTCACATCAAGAGCACCGGGATTCCAGGCAACCAAGTTCATGTCTCATCACGGCCTGCTGCCTAGACTGGTGCTACCATCAGAAGTCCTGCTTGAAACGTGAAGTTTCTGTGTGCTGCTTTTCATGGCTTGTGTGGTGCTCTTTCACACCTTTTGGCAAGCATCGCTGCACCTTTCACACGATGGGTGCCATTCGAACATGATTGCTGCCTGTGCATACCTTGACAAAGAGGTCGCTGCTGCCCATGGCATTGCCGACTGAAGCAGTGTACTGGTTGTTGAACTGCTGGTTGCCTCCTGTGAAGACCTCACTTGACGGGTTGGATGGGGCCGCACCTCCCATGCCAGCTGCTGCAGCGTTGCCCTTGGCAAAGACGTCAGTGGAAGGGGCTGTGGGGCCAAAAGACTGCTGCAGCATAGCACCCTGTCCTGCACCACCCATGCCACCACCAAAGCCACCACCCATGCCGCCGCCCATGCCGCCGCTCATGCCGCCGACGTTGGTGCTGGGTGTGGGTGCAAAGACGCTAGCTGTGGAGCTCGCATCAAAATCTGAGTTCTGCTGGTTCTCAATGGCTGCACGCACTGCGGCAGGTGCGTACCTGTAGAACAGCACAGTCAAGGGCACAGCGGCATGCTTAGATGGGGTTCGTGAACGCATGGGCAGTGTATCTGGTTGCACCCATCAATAGGCATCAGCACACAGGCATATGCTGCATTGCACGTGAGTGTGTTTCAGGCGCACACAGTTCCCAGAATGGATGTTGAGACCTACTTTGCATCAGCGAACACGTTTGTGCCGGTGGGATCATTCTCAAATGGCTTGTCCAGGTCGATGGTGGCTGCAGGCGAGTGCGCATCACAGCACAACAGAAGGCAGCAGAACAGGGCAGCAGAACAGGGCAGCAGAGTTGCATGTTAGCAGCTTCATCGCGGGGTCTGGCCGGACTCCTGCTGTGCGCTTGGTCAGCCTGTCAAAGCGTCAGTCGCAACACCAACAGTGCCACTAGGCTGTGTGCATGTGCTGCATGCATGTGCTGTGTGCTGATGCTGTGCTACTGCGCATGCCAAACTGTCAGGGTTGATGCAGGACAGCTGCAGCGGTAAAGCACTATGCGCTGGATGCAGGCTGGCATGCATTCATGTAGGCTTGGACGCAACAGGACATGAAGCATACCCCATTGGCTGGCTGGTGGCAATGCGTTGGATGCGGCAGTTGGTGCAGCTGGGCGTGTGAGGGTGTCAGGAACTGGGACGTAGCCTGTGTGCTCAAGCAGCATGCAACAGATGCACAGCATGTGTGTGTGAGGTGTGTGCCCAACACAGGTGACAACAGCACAGCAGCAGCCATGCAAGCAGCTGGGGTCATTGTGTGTCTAGATGCCAGCATGTTTTAGGACCTTGTACTGGCCGAGATGTGTTGCCAATGCCGCAAGGTAGTTGCAACAGGAGCATGCCCTGCCATGCTGGACGTGCACACACACTCCTGTGCGGCAGCCAATACAGTAGGGCCGTCACTTACCATCCCGCTGCACCCATCCAGCTTGCTTGGTTGATGTGTATCCCTTGGGAGGCAGGGCAGGGGCAGCAAACTCACTGCCAGCTGCTGTTGCCTGTGCTGTTGTTGCAACTGCTGCACTAAGGAGCCCTGCAAGGACATGCAACAATAACGCAACATCTTCAAAAGTATACAAGAAAAAAAGATAGAAGAATTGATCAATAATGCATCTTGCCGTCGACAGGCTTGCCAGGCTGGAGCAAGGGCGATGGCGCAACGGCAGTGACAGGGCACGCACACACTTGCATGCAAGCCCCAAACAGCCCATGAAACATGGTTATGATGCGTTCAAAACTAGTTTAGGAGGCTTACCGCACGCCACAGCCACACAGAACGTCCTCAAGGCACCCATGGTGACACACACCCACTTGCGTCTATCTCTCAATTTGGCAAATAAAGACTAAGGTTGCTTATAGCGATCAGTCTGTGGTGTGTTTGCTCGAAGCGGGATCGCCCCCTGACGCTAGTGCGCCAACTGCCAGGTGTTGTCCGTTGGTTTGACTGAGTGTCAAAGAAGGCTCATACAAGCACTATGAAAGAGAACGTTGTGATCATCAACCATGTCGCGATGCACGCAAGTGCATGCAAGCTGCGCTGGGACCATAAGTGACTCAACCAGGCTGCGAGATGGCAGGCAGTAGCAACAAGTCATGGCAGATCTCGGTCCAGCATCAAGTATCACTTACAACAGTGGTGGATGCACAAGTAATGTCATTGTCAATCTGGCTCACTGTCAATCTGGAACGTATGCACATGAAGGTTCATGTGACAGCATGCATTGCAGCACCCGTGGACGAGGTCAACTCAAACATGCATGGAGGCCCCTGATGCTCTTTTGCTGCTGCAGCAGGCATCCGCTCGTTGGGAGGTGCATGTGCAGCAACGCATGCACTGCTCCTGAATGCCTACTGTGTGAGCAGGGCTTTGCATGTTGGGTGCTGGGGAACAAACAATGCCAACACCCATGATGCTGATCACATCCAAGTCAAGGTGCACTTGGCGGGCCATACAGGGATATCAGACCCACAAGCACACACCACAACGTTTGTGGGCCAATTGCCCGTCTACCTCATGACACAGTTCAGACCACCTCGCACTGAGATGCCCACACTGCTGCTCTAGCTCTCATGGTCCGTGTCACTCGCTGCAACTCATTCCTTGAATCACAACCAGCCACAATGAGCCAACATGGTGCATGTTGGCTGATTTTGGCCTGGTGCTCCGTCAGAGCCACTGTAAAACCTCTCAGTCAACACCTGTGCAGGTGTGGGAGGCTTGCCTGAGAGCAAGCCACCACATGGGCCCCAGCAGCACCACTGCAAACACCACTTTGCAGCCAACTGTACAGCTTAACTGCCGCAACTAGACGTGCAAGCTTGTAGGGTGGCATGGATGCAGGCGCAGCTGCACGGCAGCACAGGCAAGGCTGCTTGGTGCTGCGTCTGCACCATGTTGGTGCTGCGTCTGCACCATGTTCACACCCACACATGCAGTGCATCCTCACAATTGTGAGCCAGTAGGATGTGTGTGCGCTTGCATATGTTGTCAAGAGCAGCCCAACTTGGGAGGTAGCTCCACAATGAACACAAAGCTCAACACAATGGACACACATGAGCCTAGACAGGTCCACAACAGGCATCACAATTATCTGATGGTTGCAAGGCTGCGCAACAGGTGCATGTTGACATGCACAATGTGCAGGCCAAATGACTCCAGTCGTCTAGTCAGCAACATACATGCAGTATGCAAACCAAGACACAAGGCTTGGCTATGTTGCCCTGCTTACAGCAGCAGAGCACCAGCAGCGATCAGCACAGGCATCAACAGGGCACCAACACCTGCAGAGGCACCGAAGGCGCCGCTGTCTGCTGCCCTGCGGCGAGCCAACCTGGACTCGCTGCCGCCACCCATGCCACCGCCAGCACCACCTGCGCCAAGGGTTCCTGCGCCACCACCCATGCCCAGTGTGCCGCTGCCGCCACCCAGGCCTCCTGCACCACCTGCACCACCCAGTGCACCCCCGCTGCCGCCTGCACCACCAAGGCCACCACCCAGCCCAGTGTCGCTGCTTGCTGCCAGGCTGCCGAGGCCGCTGCCTGCGCCACCTGCAGCGGGCCCGCTGCTGCCGCTGTCGCCTGCTGCTGCGTTGGGGTCGGAGGACATGCCTGGGGGTGTGAAGCCTGGGGGCACACTGTTAGGGGTCTGGGCGCCAGAGATGGCTCCGTCATAGGGCATGGGGCCAGCAGGGAGGGCTGGCAGGGCAGCGGGGAGGCCTGGGACAGCGCCAGGGAGAGCACCGGGCAGTGCGCCGGGCAGAGCTGGCAGAGCGCCGGGCAGAGCTGGCAGAGCGCTGGGGAGGGCACCAGGGGCCGCGGGCAATGCGCCTGGGAATGCGCCTGGGAGTGCGGCTGGGAGGGCGCCGGGGAGGGCTCCAGGGGCTGCACCTGGGAACATGGGGGCAACACCAGGGAGGGGGCCGGGGAAGGCAGCTGATGGTCAAGCCGGGGAGCAGCAGGGCAAACAACGGGTGCAGGAAAGTGCGGGGCAGCCAAGTGCAGAGAAAGGAGGAGCAGGAAAGGCAAGGGTGCAGGGAAGGCAAGGTGCAGGAAAGGCAAGGAGCAGAAAAGGCAAGGAGCAGGAAAGGGAGGTACACAGTGCAGATCAGCACTGGATGTGTTGTTGTGTGGCGCTGCCTGTAGCTGCGAGCAGCTATGCCCAAAGCCCTGCTTTGCTGAGGGTGTGGAAGAGGTGGACAGCTGAGGACACAGGGGAGGTGGGGAGGGGGTTGCTGAGTAAAGCAGATAACCTGCGCATATGCCTGCAACGTGGCTGACACTAGGCCAGCTGTGTCACTGTTGTGACTGCATGATATAGGGCTGTGCTTACGACACATTGGCATTCACACCACACACCTACTGACATTGAGACCCTACCGAGTGCTGCAACCAAGCCTTGAGCACAGCACACAGCACACAGCACACAGCACACAGCACACAGCACACAGCACACAGCACACAGCACACAGCACACAGCAGAGGCACGTGCTAAGCACACAAAGGGTCCTATGCTTACCTGCTGCGGGGAGGGCACCTGGCAGAGCTGCTGCGCCTGGGAGGGCACCTGGGGCTGCTGCGGCTCCTGGGAGGGCACCTGGGGCTGAGGGGTGGACAGGGTGTCAGCAGCAATGGGCGGCGGGGTGGGCGGCGATGGCGACAGGCAGGCACAGCAGGCACAAGCAGCAACATGCAGAGCAGCACATGCAGGGTACAGCAGCAGCAGCAGCAGTGGCAAGAGGGTGAGAAGCATGAGACCCTGCCAGACATGTCTGAGCTGTGGTCTGTATGTAACATGTAAGGTTGCTTCAGCAACACATTTGATGTGGCTGTCCACCACACTGGGCAGCAATACTCCTGAGTGCCCACCCATACTTGACTGATATGCTGCCAGACAAGACAAAGATTGAACTGCACATCTGCAACACAAGAGCAACGACAACACCCAATGCAGCCAGTACAACAGCACCCCGCAGGCGGCCCCATGCAACGCACCTGCAGCAAGGGGATCGGCAGCAACACCTGGCAGGCCCAGGCCTGCAGCAGCAGCGCCAGGGGCGGCAGCACCGGGGGCAGCAGCGGCAGCGCCGGGGGCGGGCTTGGCTGCTCCAGGGGCAGGCTTGGCTGCTGCTGGGCCGGGCTGAGGGGCGGCAGGCATGGCAGGGGCAGAGTCTTCCTCAGCTGCGGCAAGGGGAGCTGCGCCAGCACCAGCACCAGCACCGGCAGCACCAGCGCCGGCACCAGCACCGGCACCGGCAGCAGGACCACCCATGGCCATACCAGCATTAGGAGCACCTGCACCACCAGCATCAGCGCCAGCACCAGCAGCAGCACCACCCGTTGGCATGAGAGACTTGCTGTCACTGGTGTCTGCAGGCGCTGGCTTGCTGTCACCAGCGTCACTGGCGGGAGGGGCCTTGCTCTCAGCACCAGCAGTGGCACCGGTGTCAGGCGCAGGCTTGTCCCCACCAGCAACAGGCTTCTCGCCGCTGTCAGCACTAGCAGGGGGCTTCTGATCAGCACTGGCAGCACTGGCAGCTGGCTTGTCGCCAGCATCGGCACCAGCAGCTGGCATGGCGCGAGGGCCCGAACCAGCACCCGCAGCACCAGCACCAGCGGCAGCGTCGGTGTTGCCTCCGTCCCGGTTCTGTGCGGCCACCAGGCGCGAGTAGCCGCCCTCGGGGAGAGCCATCAGCTCGGCATGGGTGCCCTGTGGTCAGCCACACAGTGGGTCAGGGGTTGAGATGTAGGCGTGGGTGAGGGGGTGAGATGCCATGATGGTAGGTGTAGACGTCCTGATTGACGCGCCTGGCATCTGCAGCATCTGCTTTAGCTTTGCAAATGACATTGCAGATCGTGCGGATTGCTTGTGCCGGCTGCAGCATCATGGCACCTGTCATCACATGCAATGACGATACGTGCGGCCACGCACCTGCTCGAGGATGTGCCCGCGGTGCACCAGCGCAATCTTGTCGGCGTTGCGGATGGTGCTGAGGCGGTGCGCCACCACCACCGAGGTGCGTCCCACCATGATCTTGTCGAGCGCCTCCTGCACCAGCTGCTCGGACGTGGCGTCCAGCGCGCTGGTGGCCTCGTCCAGCAGCAGAATCTGCATCAAGGCAAGTTCACAGCAAGCACCGTTTGCGCCACTGACACGCACAAGCAAGGCGCCTTTCATGTGAGGCGCAGGGCGTTCGTGGGGCATGGTGGTGGCGATGTGGCAACGTTGCCCCC
Organism: Chlorella sp. KRBP; assembly: GCA_004335735.1. Lineage (NCBI taxonomy): Eukaryota > Viridiplantae > Chlorophyta > Trebouxiophyceae > Chlorellales > Chlorellaceae > Chlorella > Chlorella sp. KRBP. Next base: position 26,407 of record QAXK01001618.1, read on the forward strand.
CTGAGTGCTGCGCGTGGAGGTGTGTGTGTGGTTTGTTCCATCTGTGTTGGCGCCTCAGCGGGCGTATCAGATGTCCCGCAGCACCAGGCGTACAGGCAAGATACGTAGCAGTGGAGCACAGGGGAAAAGTGTGCAGGTGCGCAGCCAGCTTCAACCAACACACTCCTCACCCTGGGGTCCTTGAGAACAGCGCGCGCCAGGGCCACACGCTGCTTCTGGCCGCCAGACAGCTGCACACCCTTCTCGCCAATCTGCATGGCACGGACGTGCAACACAGCACAGCCAGCATGGTGGTGGACGTGCTGTTCTCTCCAAACTCTCCTGGCTGTGGCAGGACCTGACGCAGTTGGCAATAACGCTGCTGCAATGTTGGCCGGAGCAGGAACCATGCATGCAGCCAAGTGCCGTATCTGTTGCTCCTCCTCCTCGTCCTGCTGCCCGTCCCGTCCTCACCAGTGTGTTGAAGCCGTCTGGCAGGGCCGTGATGAAGTCGTGCGCGTTGGCCACGCGCGTGGCCGCCTCCACCTCCTCAATCGACGCGTCCGGCCGGCCAAACCTGCACCAATCAAGCGACACCGTTCAGATGTGCGCACCAGCCCATAGCGCAGAAGCTCCCAAGCAGGCATTCGCTTTCACAGCCTTTTGTGGGCACCTCAAGGTGCGGTTGCTGCTCGATGCTGCCGAGCAGGCAACCAGCATGCAGGTGTATGCACAGGCTGCAGAGCACACGAGTGTGCGCAGTCTCACGTGATGTTGGCGAGCACCGTGGTGCTGAAGAGGAGCGGCTCCTGCGAGACCAGCCCCACGTGCGAGCGCAGCCACCGCAGGTTGTACTGACGCACGTCCACGCCGTCCACGCGCACCTCGCCAGCGAGCACGTCTGCATGCGTTTGGAAGAAATCGCACGACGCACAGCAAGGTGCAGTGAGGGCGTAAGCACCCCACGCACCCCACACTTTTGGGCAGAGCCCCTAAGGGAACAGCCGCTAAGGCAACACAGCAGCAGGATGGGAGTCGATTGCTGGTCGGACGCAAGCCACCATGCCCACACCGAACGCGGCTAGCCAGGTTGTTCTGACCTACAGCAAGGGGATCACTGACCGTAGAAGCGGAGGATGAGGCCGACGACGGTGGACTTTCCGCTGCCGCTCTCGCCCACCAGCGCCACCTGCTTGCCAGCTGGGATCTCCAGGGAAAAGTCCCTGCAGGTAGCAGTAACAATGACAAAGGAACGCAACGGAATGACAGCACGGTGACCTGCTGCTGCAGCCGCCCGCCCTGTCTCAACACTGCCGCAGTCTGCCCTGCATACCGCAGCGCAAACGCAAAAAGCGCTCACTTGAACACCATGACGGAGGGGCGGTTAGGGTAGGCGAACCGCACCGCCCTGAGCTCGATGGACCCCTCAAAGGGCTCCTGCTTGATCTGGCCGTCGGGCAGGCTGGCGTCAATCTTGGACTTGCGGTCCAGGATGGGGAACACGTTGCGCACGGCGTCCTTGGCGTGGCCAATGTCGGGGAAGCCAACCTGTGGCACCAGAGGACGCCAGAAGGAGCAGTGTCAAGTGAGAACAGCCCGGTTCTGCGTGGCTTATGTGCCTAAATGTATGCCCTAGGTGCCTGGGTGGCGAGTGGCCTCACTGCCAGCGGGCCTGGCGCCCTCTGTGTGGGAGAGCCAGGTGCCTCAACACGGCAGGAAACAGGCAGCATTCACCACAGGCGCTGAAAGAGAGGCCTGCAGCCCGCACGCACCTGGGCCTGGGCGATGCCAAAGCAGGCCAGAAGCAGCGCGAGGAAGCTGACGAGGAACTGACGGAAGGTCGCCCTGCCGCTGTCCACCTCGAGGCCGCCAAACCAGACAATGAGGGCGTCTGAACAGCGCAAAAACAAGGACAAGGGCACGACCAAGCGCAGAGTAAGCGGCAGACAATGTGCAGGGCACATAGTAAGGTTTGGGGCACTTAATAGGGCACTCATCTTGTGGCCTCTCCCGTGTGCTCGGCACGCCATGTGCGTACAGTGTCAGCCACGAAGCCGCGGAGCATGAAAGCGTGCTGGGCGTCGCAGCCACACAGCTTCGCAGGGGTCCAGACTTACAGACTGCAAAGATGGTGAACTGCGAGTAGCCCATGAGGCCGCCCATGACGTGTGCCTTCCTCTCTCCCTTGCGGTCGGCCTCGGACGTCAGCCGCTGGTACAGCGACGTCATCTGCACGCAGCCACAATCATGCGCGCCACAGCAAGCTCGACAGGTAGTGAGTGCCAAAAGAGCAGTCTGCCCAGGGCTTTGTGAACAAAAGCAGGAGCAGGAGCAAGACACCACAGCGCCAGTGTTGCTCACGTGGGTCTGCAGGCGATAGGACTGCACCACGCGGATGGATCCAAAGGCGTCGCTGACTGCCTGGTTGGCGGCGCCGAAGAGCTGGCTGCTGCCCGCGTCGGCGTTGGTCACGGCCATGAACTGCGCAAAGGGGCGGGGGGTCAAGGGGCACACAATGCCGTCACGTCACAGCATCCACAGCTACAGTCAGAGCAGCAGCCGCAGCAACAGCCGCAGGTCATCTGGATTGCAATGATCATGTATGTAGATGCAGTCAGAACTACGCTACAGAGCAAGCATGTTACAGGTGCAGCAGCAGCAGCACTTTCTTGACTCACGTAGAGGATGCTGCCGCTGATCATGAAGGGCAGCGCGCCCGTCACCACCAGCGCCACGCGCCAGTCAAACCTGCACACGGTGTACACGGCGGCACCAGCAAACGCATAGAGTGAACTGTCCAGCTACACACGCACGCAGGGATGGCGTGACTGGCGTGACTGCCAATCAGCACAGCAATCTGCAAAGAGCGTGACTCACGCCAGGGCCAGGGCGTAGCCAGAGACCAGCGTGACGATGTTCTGCGCAAACAGGCCCACGGTGTCTGCCACGGCTCCGCGGATGTGCGCGGCGTCGGTGGCCAGCTTGCTGGTGAGCGTGCCCGAGCTGTTGCCCTCCTCGTCAAACCAACCAATCTCCTGCGAACGCATGGGCGGGCGGAGCACCACTTGCACTCAGTGACTGCACGAGTGAAGCAGGATTGCTGGTGCAAGGCAGGAGCGCAGTCCTGCTCAGCTGCTCTGGAGGGAAGGCCTGCGCTGTTTTGATCAGTAGAGCAGCAGGCATAGTGCATGGTGGGAGGGAGAGGTCCATCCTGGCGCTTCCCAAATACCGTCTTGCCGTCCTCACCTGGTAGAGCATGTTTTTCAGCATCATGGTGCGCACGCGGCGTCCCAGCTCAGCGCCCATCTTGCCAAAGCCAGCCTGCGCGGGAGAGCATACCGGACAGCATGGCAACGAACGAGTGAGCAGCAGGGTGGAGTCAGCCACAGCAGGCGCGCCGTGCTGCTTGAGGGCATACCACTGCCATGCACAGCATGCAAAGCAGGAGCCACAAGGGCCCTTGTGAGGGAGGCGCACCATCTTGATGACGGTGGCAAACAGGTTGCCCCAGCCAATGACGAAGAACATCCAGGCCCAGAACGACGACCTGCTCTTGACGTAGTTCTGCACGCGCGCACACGCAACACACGCGTTGGCGCAAGTGGCAGATTGCCCGACATCTCCCAGGAATGGATCCGCGGACTGCGGCAGGCCCAACCACACAGGCCCCTCCACGTCCACACTCACCGGGTCGGTGCTGTAGAAGAGCACGACGAATTCAGACATCAGGTAGGCGAAAGCCGGCTGCAACAGGCCCAGGAGCGACGCGCCAAGCAGGGCAGGGATGGCGTACACCCACTCCGGCCTGCGCACATTTTTGCACATTTGGCGACCCGCAGGACACGAAAAACACTTGAGAAGGTGCCCAGAGGTTCGTTGCAACGCAATGGGGTGCACCTGAACAACGGCCGCGACTCTGGCTCCTGGGGTCTGCCGGCGCTCATACGCACGCATCCCTGCAGCGCAGCATGGCCTGGTTAGCCCGCTGCACTCACTTGTTGAGCGCCGCCAGCCGGCTGAACGGCACGTCCACCTCGGGAGCCTTCTTGTCCTTGTCCTCCTTGTCCTTCTCGTCGCCCGCCTTCTTGGCCTTCTTGTGCCTGCGGTGCCGCATGCCCCCCTTGTGGGCCTTGCCGTCCGCGGCACCACCGTCGGCGCCGGGCGCGACCACCACCTCGAGCGTTGCGGCGGCGTTCGCGGCAGGGATGGCGTCAGCGCTGGCGGCGGGCGTGATGGCGGCGGAGGCGAGCTCGACGTCGCCCGCATTGGCGGCCTTGGCGGCGGCGGCAGCACCAGCGGGGACCATGGCGATGGTGGCGGCGGTGGGGTTGTGGTCCGAGGTGTTGGAGGTGTTTGCGTCGCTCGAGGAGCGGTTGGCGGTGACGGCGGCGGCGGACGGGACGACGAGCAGCTTGGGGACGGTCTTGCTGGGCGTGCCCTGCGGCACGACGTGCACAGCGCAGCGCAGCACTTTGAAGCGTCAAGGCGGAGGCGAGTTCCTCCATCTGCATCGAGGACAAGGACAGGTGCCAACGATTGCGGCAAGTGCACAACCATCCTATCACCTCGCTGTCGCCGTCCAGCTCCTCGGGCTCCTCGGGCACCCCCTCGAGCTCCTCCTCCTCGCCCTCCTCCTCGTCGCCCTGCTCCACCTCCTTGCGCTTGGCCTCCTCCTGCATCTGCAGCTTGACCAGCGTCGTGTAGGCGCCTGCACAGCGCGTGGGGCGTGGGCGGAGCGATCAGCAGGAACAATATGATGTCTGGGCTGTCACAAGTCTAAGAGTCCAGGAGCACACAGCAAGACCGCCAAGTCAGAGTTGGACAGGAGAAGAATGCACGATTTGTGTGGAAATGTGATGCCCAGCTTTTGAGGCGCACCGTCGGGGTTGCTGATGAGCTGGTTGTGCGTGCCCAGCTCCACCACCTGGCCCGCCCTGACCACGGCAATGTTGTTGGCGTTGCGGATGGTGCTCAGCCTGCAAGAGCGCGCCACGCCACAGGCAGGACAGCACAGGATGATGCCGGCTCCGATGATGAGCAGCTTCTGCGCACCACATTCTCACTGCCACTCGGGAACAAGCGGCACAATGACGGGCCACTCAGGAACAAGCGGCAGGCAAAGGACATGCGTACCTGTGTGCCACGACAATGGTGGTGCGGCCCTTGACCATGTTGTCCAGCGCCGCCTGCACCAGCTGCTCGCTGCGCGTGTCCAGCGCGCTGGTGGCCTCGTCCAGCAGCAGGATCTGCAATGAGCCAGGACAGAGATGATGACGCGCACCAAGCGCTTGCAGTGGGGTGCGAGGCAGCGCATTCCCATCCGCTGGACAGGCTCAGTCATGGCGCAGGCGAAGGTCAGCAACGAAATGCGCAGGAGGAGGAGGGCCAGGTGATGCAAGCAATAACTCACGCGTGGGTTCTTGAGGATGGCGCGTGAGATGGCAATGCGCTGCTTCTGCCCGCCTGACAGCTGCAGGCCACGCTCGCCCACCTGCGCATCGCACACGGGGCAACCTTGATAACCTCACGTGAGCCCCTCATCATTGGCAATTGCATACACAGCACGTCACAGTGCGATGAGGCACGGGGCACGTGGCAAGCGATAAGGATAAGTGGAAAGCGCGTGGGCTCACGTGTGTGTTGTAGCCCTGTGGCAGCAGCGAGATGAAGTTGTGTGCGTTGGCCAGCTCAGCCGCCTTTTCAATCTCCTCCTGGGTGGCGCCGGGCCGGCCCATGGCAATGTTCTCGCCAATGGTGGTGGCGAACAGCGTCGGCTCCTGAACGGGCACACGCCACACATTTGCACAGCGTGATGAAGCTGTGCCTCATTGCGCAAGCACCGGGACGTCACGAGCGGCGTCCCACACGCTGTATGTGGCCTGTGCCGAGCTAGGGCCCAGCACAACATCGCGGGGGCGCAAGCACAACATGTGCAACGAGCAGGCAGCAAGCAACTGCCCACTCCCAAACACCCACACCTGCGACACGAGGCCAATGTGCCCCCTGAGCCACTTGAGGTTGAGCTGGCGAATGTCCACGCCGTCCAGCAGCACCGTGCCCTGCTCGGGGTCGTAGAAGCGCTGCACCAGCGCCACCACCGTCGACTTGCCGCTGCCGCTGCTGCCCACCAGCGCCGTGGTCTGGCCGCCGGGCATCACCAGGCTAAAGCCGTGGAAGACGCGCACCTCGGGGCGCACCGGGTAGGCAAACACCACGTCGCGCAGCTCCATGCCGCCTTGCATCTTCTGCGGGCGGACACACACAGTGTAGACGGCGGTGACCTGTCAGCGCTGATCGCGAGCATTGGGCGTGCGTGGGCCGCATGCTGGTGGGGGGTATTGCAGGTGGGTCAAACACCGAGGATTGCGGGAAAAGCAGCCTGCACCTGTCTGACTCGTGCAGCTAGCTAAGACACGCACCTCCTCCGGGAGCTTGTCGCCCTCATCGCTGTCTGGGTCAATGGCCGGCACGCGGTCAATGACGCGGAAGATGTTGGCGCCGGCAGCGCATCCCTTGCTGAAGGTCTCAAAGATGGGCGCCGCCTGGCCCAGGGAGAAGCCGCCCAGCAGCACCGCCAGCATCACCTGCGTCAGGGGGTGCAGCGACACGCGTGCAGAGCAAGTGAGCACTTTTCGCTCAATTCAGCCACAGGGGCAGCAGAGCACGAGCACCACACAAGGCTTCGGTGTCTGAGTGCTCTGGCCTGGGCTGGTGATCAAGGCCAACGGATGCTGACGAGTGCGACATTGCGCGACCCAAAGCACACACACGCGCGCGACCATGACCCACCTGCAGCACGTTGCCGCCCGTGTAGACGCCCATGTAGATGCGCCAGGCGCCGTACACAAAGCCAATGGCGTACGTCCAGTAGACAATGGTGTTCACGGCTCCCAGTGCCAGCCCAGAGTAGATGCCGCTGAGCACGCCAAGCCGCGTGGGCTCCTCCAGCGCCTTGGTGTATGCCTCGAGCGCCCGCTCCTCGGCGCCGTACGCCACCACGGTGCGCACCTGGGAGAGCGACTGCTGCAGCAGCGCCGAGGCGCCGGCGTAGGCCTCGGTGGACTTTGCGCCCATGACGGCCGTGATGCGCGCGAGGATGGCGCCGACGGCCGCCAGGAAGGGCAGCGTGCCGATCATGACCTGCGCGTGGGTGCGGGCGGCGGCAGCGGCGTGTGTGGGTGAGGGTAAGGGGGTGCGGAGAGGATGGCGGATAGGCGGGTTGGCGAGAGGGCACTGCTAGGATGGCCATGTGGGTGCTGGTACTCTTGATGTTGCGAGCTGGGAGGGAGGGAGGGAGTGGCGGAAAGCCAGGCCTTTGGCACGCACCAGAGTCATGTCCCAGCCGCCGGCAAACGCGACGGCGATGCCGCCCACGAACGTCACGGCGTGCTGGATGAAGTGGCCGACCTGTCGCAGCACACAAGTGGGGCGCACAAGCAGTGTCCAGACCCTGCTCGATTGAGGCTCCCAACCCTACCCTGACCTGATGAGACCCGCACAGCCGCATACAGCTGCCAGAGCAAGCACATTCTGCAGCTGCATCCAAAACGCATCCTGCATCCACTCCCGCATCTGTGAACCTGCACCAGGTGCTTCACTCACCTTCTCGCTGATGGCCGCCTGCACGTCATTGCTGTGCTCGTTGAGGCCCTGCAGCAGCCCGCCTGCATTCAGTGCGCACGCAAGCACCATGACTCGTCACCATGGCGTCGACACCGCTAGACCTTCACTCCCATCATACATGTGGACTAGGCCCGCTCACACCGCCCCTCGGCATTAGAACAGAGCCCTCTTACCCGTGGTGGCGGTGGTGTCGAAAAAGCTCATGTCCTGCCGCAGCACGGCGTGCAGGTAGCGCACGCGCAGCCGGCCCGTCTGCCGGTGGCCCGCCCACATCCAAAAGGCGCCCTGGAGGTACTGCCCCACCTGCACCACACGCGGCACGGGTGTGGTAGTGCACAGCGTGTGGTGGTGCGGCTGCGCTCTGCGGGACTCGCGCTGGGTTGTTACGCCAGTGGGTGCGCTCACCATGCTGCCGAGCCCCAGCCAGAGGAAGTTGAGCGCCACCTTGGTGATGGAACCCATGAAATCCGTGCCGGCAGGGTCTGCGGATGAAGCGGCAGCAGCAGCAGCATGTCGCGTTGGACCACCGGCTGTAGCACCTCCCTTCATGGCTCCTTCCGGTACCGACTCACCGCCAAAGGCGTCGGTGAAGTCGGCAAAGAGAATGGCGAAGATGGGCCATGCCATGCCGTTGCCCATGCCGCCAATCGTGCCGATGACCATGAGGATCTTGTCCATCTTGTCCGCGCACGACAGCAGCTGCACGACAGGCAGCGGTTGCGGACGAACAGGCACCAATGCAGCACCACTTTGGCGTGAGTCACCGACTGGCCATTGGCTTACTGAGAGGTACATAGGTAATCCTGTACTGCGTCAGACGGCGGCTGGCGGCACGCAGCACTGCCTGCACCACCTGCTGCGGCGGCCCCAAATGAATTCATGCGGACGCCGCCCCAACTCCACCCACCCCACCTTGAGCCATGACACGGCATCGTGTGTCTTCTCCTTCTCCTTGTCCTTCCCATCTGGCATGGGTGCTGCCGCCGCTGGTGCTGCCGCCCCCTTCTCTGGAACGTCCAGAACTGCGTCCCCTGGCGCCCCGTCGTGCACGGCGCCGCCCATTGCGCGTGGTGCAGGCTCGTATGCGGCTCCTGATGCGGCGGCCGTGTGATGTGGCTTGTGCGCAAGCAGCTTCTGCGGGCAGCGAGCGAAATCGGGTCAATTTCCTCGCGATCGAACCGCACAATCGGCTGATGGTCTCACGAATGCGTGCAAGGTGGCCAATGGGCGCACGCACCAGCGGCGACGGCGGCTCTGTCCGAGGGCGCCCTCCTTTCTGGGAACTCAGTCGCAGGACGCTGGTCGCGCTCTGTCCAAGGCTGCCCGCAGCGGGAAGCAGGCGCTGGTGCTCAGCGGCGCTGTGGCCGCACCTCTAGCATTCGGCTGCTCCGTCGTTGCGTGCTCCTAAATCGTGCAAACCCTGGGCTTGCTCCGTGCAGCGCTCCTCCGCCAGCAAGCAGTCCCCGCAAGATGATGATGCTGTTGCACCGCCTGCTACCCACGCCGCTTCAGCCGGGGCTCCTCAGCGCAGGGTGGCTGGCGCACGTGGCGAGCAGATGGGCGCGCACCGGCACCGCTCAGCCTCACGGCCATGCGGGCAACGGGGCGATGGCCACCACGGCAGCGCTGCAGCTGGCGCAGGCTGGAGACCCTGGACGTGAGCGTGATGCTGCCGTGGCGGCCGCAGCGCCGCACCGAGACCTCTGCACGACGATCTGATCTCGTGCATGCGCCATCCTGTCGCTGCGCAGACGGGCAACGACCTGCTGCAGTTGATCAAGGCAGCCTAGCGCCATGCACAGCCGTGGGTGCCGGGAGCGGCCGTGCTCACCGCAGCAGCACCCTGCTGCGTGAGCAGCGGCAGCAGTGGTGGAAGGAGCAGCACCGGCACCAGCAGCATCAAGAGCTGTGGCCTGTTCAGCGCTGTGGCAGCGGCGGGACGCAGTGCACTCGAGGCCTGGGCGCAGCAGGCCCGTCCTTTGCCGGCACGCCTGCGACACCAGTGGCATGGGGTCTTGCGCCGCTGCTCTTGTCACCGCCGCATCGAGTGGGGTTGCCACCTGCTCTGATGCGCTTTGGCGGCCTCATCGGCGCCAGCCAGGCGCCGCCATCGCACTGCTACCAGGCGACGCAGGTGTGGGCACTGCGATGGCAGGCCGACTGGCAGGTCAAGTGACAGACTGGCTGGCGCCTGCGCTAGTGGTAGCGGTTGGCCTTGGTGGCCAACAATAACGTGGCGGCTCTGCGCTGCGCCGCGCATGTGCACGCAGCTACGTGGCCTGACCGTCAACCAGCTGCTGCGAGGCGACCGCGCCGGGCCAGGCATCAAGAAGGGCAAGAGCCGTACAGCCAAGTTCCAGGGCGCGCCTTTCAAGAAGGGCATCTGCGTCAGGGTGCGTGGCTGGCCTCCTGGGTGGCAGGGCTGGTGACGCACCAGGCACCTGCCAGGCACCTGCCCACCCAGGCGTGACGTTGACCGGTGAGCAGCACCACCCCGCTCGTGGCTGCAGGTGTACACGACAGCCCCCAAGAAGCCCAACAGTGCCAACCGCAAGGTCGCCAAGGTCAAGCTCAGCAACGGGCTCAGCGTGGTCGCCTACATCCCGGGTGAGCATTGCGGGCGATCATGATCGTAGCAGCGCACGGTGCAGCGCGTCGCTCGCCCCAAGCCCGTCATGCTGACGAAGCTGCGCTTCCCCTGGGTTCCGCAGGCGAGGGCCACAACTTGCAGGAGCACTCGGTGGTGCTGGTGCGCGGCGGCCGCACCAAGGACTTGCCCGGCGTCAAGTACAAGGTGGTGCGCGGCAGGTGAGTGTCTTTGATGGACCTGTGGAGTTCTAGCTAGCTTGCACGCCTGGCACCAAGGATGTGACGTGATGGACGCATGCCCGTGCTTGCAGGTACGACTGCGCCGGCGTCAAGGACCGCAAGCGCGCCAGGTCCAAGTACGGCACCAAGAAGCCGAAGAAGCTCTAGAGGTCTAAGGAGCAGCTTGCTGCTGACGGCGCTGCGCCAACGGCTCTGAACGCGTTGGGGCGCCCGGCGCACGGTCCACGCAAGCGCCACCCACAGGCACGCCTAGACAGGAGGTGCAGCCAGGTGGTGGGGTCGCCCTCCCCCCTTCCCTCTTCTCCCCGTTCCTCCTTTTCCCGATTTGCGCATGTGCAAACCACTAGGGCGCAATTTGAACGAGGGAGAAGAGCAGGGCGAGCGCCTCCAGGACGAGAGCGAGGACGAGCGATGGCGCGGCGGTTAGTGCTCGCAGCCGCGCTAGCAGCGCTGGCCGCGCTGAGCGCCTCGGTGCCGGCCCACGCAGCAGGCACGACCACCTCGAACATCATTCCAGCAGCCGGAGCGCCCGAGCTCTGGAACGGGAACGGCGACATCTCGCCCGCAGGTCCGCCGGCGTGTGCAGCAGCTCGTTCGGCTGGGGCAGCTTCCTCGGGTCGATCTCCCGCAGCAGGTGGACGAGTGCACACCGTGTGCGGGCCGCGCTGCGGGCGCAGGTGCATGCGCCTCGGACGTCAAGTCGTTCTGCAAGGATGTCAGCCCAGGAGACGGTCGCTTGGCGGCCTGCATCAGCAAGCGAGCCCGGACACAGAAAGCAGGAAACATCGTGGGTGCGTGCAGCAGCGGCCAATTGGCAGAGCGCAATAGCCGTGCCAATGGTGCACCGAGTCGGCGTGCGCAGCTGCAGCGAGAGGGGAGCGCTCCACCACCGCCTGTTTGCGCAGGTCGGAAGGTGAGCGAGAAGTGCCTGGACGACCTAATCAAGTTCAAGATGGACAAGGCGTCCAACATCAACAAGGACGTGCCTTTGGGTGCGTGCGTGCGCCTCGCTGCGGGGCGGACAGCTGCGAGTGCCGGGCAGCCTGAAATTGCCTCACCCTGTGCGCGCCTGCTACTGCCTCGCCGCTGCAGCGCGCGCCTGCAAGGACGACGTGGCCAAGCTCTGCAAGGACGCCAACGACGTGACGGCGCCAGGCAGCATCGTGCACTGCCTCAGGTGCACCTGGAGACCTCGAGCACCAGCAGCAGCAGCGCCTGGAGCAGCTCCTCATTGACACGCTTCTGTGGTGCTGCGCAGGCTCAAGAAGAACAAGCTCAGCGCGAGCTGCAAGACAGAGGTCTTCAAGATTCAACAGGAGGTGCGTCGGCGGCACGGCGCGCGGCGGTTTGGCGGCAGAAGCAAGTGGGCCGTGATACACAACAGCCGGCACGCCTGCCGCTGCCCTTGCGCAGGCAGCACTGGACTACAGGTTTGACTACAAGCTGCACGCAGCGTGCAAGGCAGACGTGGGCAACCTCTGTGCAGACGTGGAGGAGGGCGAGGGCAAGGAGCTCGAGTGCCTGGTGAGCAGCAGCTTGCAGACGCGTGGGGACAGGCAGCGTGCTGCCAGGAGCCTCTGGGCAGCAGGAGCTTGAGCAGGCAGCAGGAGCAGTAACAACACGTGCAGCTACCAACAGGTGGTGGCGTGAGGGGGCCGGCGATGCATGACCGCGCGCAGGACTCCAAGAACATTCAAGTGTCATGGGAGTGCAAGAGCCAGCTGCTGGCCTTTGAGCAGGAGGCGGGCTCTGACCTGCGCCTGAGCACGGTGCTGTTCCGCGCCTGCCTGGCCGACTACAAGCGCTTCTGCAAGGACGTGGAGCCGGGCAACATGGCGGCGCAGGAGTGCCTGGAGGACCACAGCGACGACAACGAGTTCTCGGCCGAGTGCAAGGAGGAGCTCGACAAGATGATTGCCAAGGTAGGGATATATGTGCTTGTTGTAGGGGGCAGGGACCAGGTGCTACTGGGTGGGTCAAGAGGGAGCAAGGGCGGCACAGGAGAGGGGACCTGCACAGGGTGAGAACGGTCCCACATGGTAGCTCACTGCACGCCCAACTGCTCACCCACCCACGCCCATGCCACGCGCAGCGCGTGATGGACTTCCGCCTGGACACGGCGCTGCGGGAGTCGTGCGAGCAGGACCTCAAGGACACGTGCAGCGCCACG
>QAXK01001626.1:0-20000 GCA_004335735.1 Chlorella sp. KRBP
GAGAGTGAGTGAGTGAGAGAGCAAGTGCAAGCGAGTGAGTGGCGGCTGTTTTGAGGGCGCCGCTGTTTTAGTGGCGCCTTCCCGACCTGATCATCCAGCTAATAAGCCTCAACCTTAACCCGAGCTCAGCACACAACGCAGAGCGTGCAACCAGCAAAGCACACCCGCCGCGCTCAACCCTAACCGCCACTCGCCTGCGGTTGGCCAGCACCATGCCCATGGTGACGCAGGCCAGCAGAGGTTCCGCCTCGAAGTAGTGCGCCACCTGGAATACCGCGCTTGATAATAGGAGAATGACCGCCATCTTGTACCTGCGCATGCACGCACACCATACAGTAGCGCACAAAATGTGAGACACTGGCGCACATTTCTCATGCCAGCTGGCCACATGCATCTCAGATTGCCGTGGAGCTTTTTGCGCTGTGATGACCTAATGTGTAGCTCAATAGGGGACCTGTAGCCGTGTGCTGGTCAACGATCGCATGGCAGTCACGTCAAAATGTTACGGTCAGTTAGTCAAAATGCCATGTACATGCCCTGGCTGTACAGCTCGCCGCTGCCAGTTCAGTAGCTCTGCACTAGCGCTCTGATTGACGCCACAATCCCTGCTTGCACGCTGGAGACGTGGCCGCGCTCATGTGCAAGCGCCAACTTGCAACAGCTGCCCGTGAAACTTTACAGCCCGCAAAACTTTACACTCGGCAACACATGCAACCAGGTGCAACAAGCATTTACACTCGGCAACACCGCACACACCTGGACTGTGAGCCGGGCTCAATGGCGGACGCGTGCGCGCCCGTGGACGACGGAATGAGCCCCACGGCCGCACGGGGCCGCAGCAGCACCCCGAGCAGCAGCCCGCCAAAGGCGCCCACCGTCATGGACAGCGCGACGGACAGAAAGGGCAGGACGATGTTGACGAGCTGCACGCCTGCACCCAGCTTGGCCGGCAGGATGACCTGCACGCGCGACGGCGGGGGCAAATGCAAAGCTCAGTGGCTGCTGCGCCTGACCAGCGGAAACGTCTGTGATCACCAGACTGCACCAAGCGTTCAGTGCACGTCGCCACTCGTTCCCACGCAGCAGTGGGAAGAGCCATGGCCACGCCGATGCACACGCGCATGCACACACGTCCCCTACATCAGGCGCCTGGCTTTCCAAGCAGATCACCGTGCTGCGGCAGAGTTTGTGCAGAGTTTCACCAAATTTGTCGGCGGCTGCTACTGCAAGACCCCATCCCCATCCCCATCCCCATCCCCATCCCGACGCACCGCGCGGATGACTTCCATGTTTAGGGCGTAGGCCATGATGACCACCACGTCCTTGACCACCACCACGGCCATCACCAGGCTGCTGAAGGGACCCTTGCCGTCCACCTCGCGCAGCACCGCGATCTGCGAGCGCAGGAGTGAGTGAGGGAGGGAGCATGCAGGAGTGAGTGAGTGAGGGAGGGAGGGAGGGAGGGAGGGAGGCAGTCAAACACCGTCACCGTTTGCTACACTGCAAACCTGCCCCTCCCTCCCCTGCCCCTGCCCCTCCCCACTGCGAGCCAATCCCTTTCCGCTGCTACTGGGCCCACCGCGCTCCCACCAAAGACGAGACCTACCCACCTGGCTCCCACATCAACCCGTCGTGGCCACAGCAACCCGCCTGCTCCCACTGCCACTGAAGTGCCCACTGCCCACTGAAGAGCCCACTGCCCACTGAAGAGCCCACTCACCGCACGTGACCTACCTAATGCCAACCCAGACCAGCCCATCATGGCAACAGCAACCCGCATGCTCCCACTGCCACTCAAGAGCCCACTCACCCCGCCTGCGCCCTCTGCCACTGACAAGCCCACTCACCGCAGACGCCGGCGAGCGCGTCATCATGAGCGTGGCCCCCAGCGTGGCCACCGCCAGCAGGTGCCCCCCGCTGGTGGCCGTGATGGGCAGCGGCGAGAACATCTGGCCCACCCAGTCGAACACCAGGAAGCAAAGGAGCCATGTGGCGGCGCACACGCCCCCGGTGATGCCCAGCACCTGCAGGTATGCGGGCAAGGTGGAAGGCGACCGATCGCCCGCGAGGAGTCGCCCAGCGCCCAGGCGCCCCAGTGTGCTGGTGCAGCCTGCGGGAGGGACAAGTGCTGTGGCGTGCAAGGCACTGCTGCGTCTGCTGGTGCGTGCAAAGCACGGTGCTGGCGGTGGGCGCGCACTGATCCGACGCGCACAGGCGTGCTCAAGGTGGCAGCTGCTGCAACCCAAGGAGTCCTTGACACAGCCTCTGCAGCTGCCAGAGGTGCCTGCAAAGGCCTCCTTCAAAGCCTGTTGCTCGCCTGCTTCCTGGACCTCGTGAGCGAAGGCAAGTCGAGCTCCGCCCCCGCCGCGATGCCAATGATGGCCAGGCACGCGCCCTCGATGATGTTGAGGTCCGCAAGCGACTCGGCCGAGAGGATGCCTAGCAAGTGCGGCCCGCACACGATGCCTGAGAGCAGGTAGCCCGTGATTTGGGGCAGTCGAAGGCGCTGCGCTGCGAGCCCCGCGTAGTAGGAGAAGGGCGCCAAGATGGCCGCGATGGAGAAGGCCAGCACCGCGTGCTGCAGCACCACCATTGCTGCAGCAGTAGCTCCTCCTCCGTCTGCTGCTAGCTCATCGCCGTGCTGCTAGCTCTATAAGCATTTGCTCTCTAGCCGAGTGCTGTGTGTCACGATCTGCAGCGTTTGGGGGCGACAGGTCGACGGGCACGCATGCACGTGCGCCGACGCTGCAGGCACATCAGCCTCCCATTGGCTGCCATATTGGAGCTGTGCTAATGCTTGGCCTCCATGCTTGATGCTTGGCCTCCTGAAGGCGTAGCAGCGCCAGGGGGCCACCTCGCGGATGGTGAGCGCAGCACGTGCGGGACGGCTCGCTTGATGGTGGTGGTGCTTGAAGATGAGATGAGTTGCTGCGTGATGGGCGCTTGCGTGTTGCCTTGTGAGGACAGCACGGCAGATGTCATCCAGTACCTCACTCCACCAGCACGCATCAGCCCGCAAGAGGTGCAGATGCGTGCATAATAGCGATGCTGCGATGATCACGACGACGCGCTGCGACGTCCCCGGCATGGCGACTGCGCTCGGTAGACAAGAAGCGAAGGAGGAAGCCGACCGTGGAGTCCAGTGAAGAGCCAGCGGCATGGCCTTGATGGTCGGCGTGCTGGTGACGGTGAGCGCTGCTGACTGCTCGGCGTGTTGTTGTCCGCTGTGCGCGCACGGCAGACCTGCATCCACGACGACGACTTTTGTGATGCCCGACCGACCGCAGGCGCTGGTCTTCGCCGCGGCGCTGGCGTGGCTGATGCTGCCCACTGGCACGATGCAGCGGGCGCTGCGGCTGCAGCAAGGCGGGGGGGAGCTCCGGCCGCAGCGGCGCGAGCAGCAGCAAACGCTGGGCGCGCGAGTGGTGCACGCGCTCTCGCAGCTGCTGCTCGCCGCGCTGGCGCTGGTGGAGGCCGTGGCGCAGCTCGTGCTGAGCTCCGCCGGACGCTGCAAGCACCTCCTCCTGCAGGTGGTCGTACGCGTTGAGCCGAAAGGAGGAGCGATGGCGCCTGCAGGGCAGCATCACTTCCAGCAAGCCAGCGATGCAGTGGTGGGCAGCCAAGCAGCCACCGTGGCACCACGCACCAGCGCGGCTGATGACGCCCCGCCTGGGCGCTCATCCCACCACGCCGCCCCCAGCAGCAGCAGCAACAGCGCAGCAGCAACACAGACCCACCTCAGCGGCGCTCAGGCAGGCGGCACGCAGGCGGCTCACCCCAGCGGGGGGGCCGATGTGGCAGCCGCACCGCCAGAGAGCGGCGCAGGCGGTAAGCCATCAGATGACTTCGTACGCGTCACCCTTTCCCTCCCTCCTGATGGCTCAGACGACTCCCTCGAAAGCATCATGTCAGCGGCCGTGTCACACATCCAGCGTGCGCTCAGCACCAGCACCGGCGGCCACCACAGCCTGCTGCTGCAGCTGGTGGCGGACAGCAAGCCGGAAGGCAGCGGAGGGAGCCTCACGTTCCCCGTCAGGATTGGCCGCAGCGGCAGCGTGGCGAGCGCGGTGCTGGTGCCTGCTGTGCCTTTGGAGGCCATCGGTATGTCAGCGCGAGCGACGGTGGCGGCGGTAGGAACTGACAGCAACAGCGCGGTGGCTGTGGGGCAACTACTTGAAGGCGGTGCTGATGATGGGGGCCAGGGAGAAGGCATGGGCCCGGCGGGGGAGCAGGGGGGTGAGCAGGAGGCACCGCCAGCGCTGGACCTCAGCACGCGAGGTGCGTATGCGAGGCTTGTGCCGTCACGCACTGTGGCTGTTGGCACGCGCGAGCCTTTGGCGCTCGTACTCACCCGCTCACCCACCCACATCGCTCACCATGGAACGCCATGCAATGATGATGATGACAATGACATCGCCCACTCACCCATGTCGCTCACCCACCTACTCACCCATCCTTCACTCACCCATGTCGCTCACCCACCTACTCACCCATCCTTTGCCACACCTCACAGGCGAGAAAATGCCTTTGGCGCACTCACCCACTCACTCACCCACTGGTATCTGCTTGCCAGACATGGCTGTACCAGATGTAAAGCTCGCCCACATTGCCCACCCACCTACTCACTCCTCCTTCACCACACCTCGCAGGCGAAACCATGCTCAAGCTCCGCAAGTCCCGGCAGAGCGCGCCAGGCACCCAGGCAGAGCGCTCCCTCCTCCACGAGCACATGCAGCAGCCCATACCCGCACCCGAGCCCTCATCCTCATGCGCCAACACCCCCACCAGCGCGCTAGGAGCCGGCAGCTGGCTAGGCCCGGGCAGCCCTGCCGATGGCCGCATCGGCGCCCTAGCAACCGCCGTGCCCGCGCCCGGAAGCAGCAGCAGCGGTGGGGGCGGCGGCGGTGGTGGTGGTGGTGGCCGCGCGCTTAGGGCTTTGGACCGCATGGGGTCGTTCGGGTCGCGCCCTAGGACCTCGCTCGGCGGGAGCTTCACGCAGGAGAGCGCCAGCAGCATCTTCTCGTCGCCTCCTGACGGGATTCCTGGTATTGGTGGCGGCGGTGGCGGTGGCGGTGCGCTCACACCGCAGGCGCAGGCGCAGGCAAGGCGGCGCATCACCTCCTTCTCCACCGGACGCAACAACTTCGCCGTCATTGCCGCCGCCAACCGGGCAGTCGCGAGCGTCGTCGCCAGTGCTGCCACCGGCCACCACCAGGGTGGTGGCGGGGCGGCGGCGGGGGCGGGCGTAGGGTTTGGCATGGGCGGCGGCGGCAGCGCTGGGCCCTCGCCTCTTGCCGGCAGGCAGAGCCGTAGCGCCAACAACGCTGGCGCGTCGCCCTCTTCGCTGCTCTTCCTGCCTGCCTCTTCGCCGTTGACCATCGCAACCCGCGGTGGTGGTGGTGGTGGCGGGTTAGGGCAGAGGCAGGCCTGGTCGTCGTTACCGACGTCCCCGCATAGCAGCAACGGTGGCAATGGATCGGGGAGGACTTCGCCGTGGGGGTCGTTTACTGCTGGGACCGACAGGCCACCTTTCCACTTGGATCAGCAGCAGCAGCTGCTGCAGGGTGGTTATGGGCAAGCGCTTCACGCTCACGGCAGCGGTGGCAGCGTGCCGCTTCCGCCGCACCTGCTGCACATGTACCCGCACCTGCGTGATGGCGGTGGTGGTGGTGGAGGGGCGGGAGGGGCGCATGAGCAGCAGGCGTGGCAGCAGCAGCACGACTGGCAACAGCAGCAGGAGCAGCGGCGGGAGCGGGCGAGCTCGCCGAGCAACTTGTTCGCGTCGCAGCTGCTGCACCCGGACGGGGGGGACCATGGGTCGCTGGGCGAGGTGATCGATGGCATCCTCGGAAGGCGACGGTCTTCCCGCAGGTGCGGCGATATGGTTGTACTCGAGGGCGAGGGGCAGGTGGGCGGCGGCAGGCAATTGTAGGTTGCTGCCCACCTTTCTCGCGCCTTTCTGAGCATCAGGCGTCGCGTGCTCATACCTTTCCACTCACTCACTCGTGCACTGCGCAGGTACAGCACCGATGGCGCCAGCACGTCCCCGCACTCGCACCCGCCCCTCCTCCCCAGCGGCC
Source organism: Chlorella sp. KRBP (assembly GCA_004335735.1). Classification (NCBI taxonomy): domain Eukaryota; kingdom Viridiplantae; phylum Chlorophyta; class Trebouxiophyceae; order Chlorellales; family Chlorellaceae; genus Chlorella; species Chlorella sp. KRBP. The sequence goes on from QAXK01001626.1 coordinate 6,081, forward strand.
CATCTCACTCCCAGCACACCCAGCAGCCCCCAACCTCGCACTCCACCCACCCATACGCTCCCCCAACCACCCTCACTGCCGCCGCCGCGCCCCACCCCGCTTCCACGGCATGGAACCTGCTGCAAACCACCAGCCCTGAACCCTACCTCGACGTGCTCCACCACGGCATGGAGGACGAACGGCCCTCCTGCCCCCTCGACCTCCTCTTCTCCACGCAGCAACCCACCAACTCCACCCCGCTCGAACACACCGCCCTCTCCCAACGGCCCCGCAGCAGCCAAGGCCTCATGACGCCCTCAACCTCCATGAACCGCAGATTAGGGCTTGGCGGCGGCCCAAACTCCTCCCAGGGCCTTCCTGGCAGCAGCCCAGCACTACTGGGCACCTTTATCCCGGAGGCCGCTGCCGCCGCCCTCGCTGCCGCCTCCGCCGCGGGAATGCTGGCAGGGCCGTTCCTGGACAGCGTGGCGAGCGACCTCTGCGCGTTCCCACAGGGTGGCGGCGGGGGAGAGGAGGAGAACGGCGCGGGTGGCGTGGCGGCGGTAGCCGGCGGAGCAGACACGTCCAAAGTGTCGGACAGCGGGGCGGGTGCGGGAGCAGGACCTTCGCCGCGGCAGCTGCGGCGCAGCGAAGTTAATATGCTTAGTATGAGTGGGATGGTGGTGGCGCCACTGGCGACGACCTGGCCGCGGACGCACGCTGCCGCCACTGCCCGCACTCTGCACCTAGGGGGCACTGCTGCCGCTGTTTCCGGCACCACAGTCGAGCTGCCGCACTCCGCTTCGGATGGCGTGGCGGCGAATGCTGCTGCGCAATCACTCGTGAGGGGGGCGGAGGCGGCGGAGACGCAGGCGCCGTCGGAAGCGACAGCGGGCGCAACGGACGAGGGGCTGGGAGCGCACAGCAGCAATGCGCCGCTGCCGCCGCCGCCGCCGCAGCAGCAGCAGCTAAGTGTGCAAGTGGATGTGGAGCCGCAAGGAGGTTCACCCACCGCGGGCGAGCCCTCCGCTCCACACCGCGCCGCCACTTTCAGCTTCGACGGCGTGCTGGACCAGCCGCGCATCAGCCCCACGTTGCTCTCCACCGTGCAAGAAGGCGGGTCCACCTCCCCCAGCAGCCAGCACCGGCACATGCTGCTCCCACCGCCGCCCTCCTACTCACCCACCTCGGGCAAGCAGCGCCGCTCCTCCTCCTCCACCGCCTCCACGCCAACCGCTCACACCGCGGTAGCAGCCGGGCAGGCGCCGTGGCTGAGTCCCCCCGCGGCCGCCGCGCCGCCGCTTCCGCCGCCACCGCCGCAGCAACACAGAGCATCGCCCAACCTCACCCGCACCTCGATGCCCTCGATGGGCGCTGCTTCCGCAACAATCGGCGCGGGGATCCCTGCGGACTTGGCGCCAGGCATACTGCGGGGTCGACGAAGCTCCTTCTACGTGGTCAAGCCCGGTCAAAGCCCTGCTTCAGGGCATGCGGGCGGCATGGCGGGGGAGCCCGGCGACTCGCCTTCGTCCGCACTGGGACGCGACCGCGCCAGCCTTGGCGATGCGCGCTTGTCGGGCAGCCGCGCGGTCTTTGGCGGTAGCACCAGTGGGGCGGCGGCGCTTTCCGGGCAGCACGGGCTCGAGGAGCGTCCGTCGCAGGAGTACCACCACTCCGCTGGCGCTGCATCGTCGGGCTTGCACGGCGAAGGCTCGTCGACAGGGCGAGGTGGCATTCGGAGAGCCAACGCTTCCGCAGGACCAACGACAGCTGTGCCGCCGCCGAGCGAGCAGGCGGGCGGGGCGGATGAGGTAGGCGAGGACAATGACTTCAAGCTGCCGCCTCCGTCGACGTTTGACATCATGGCCGCGGCGTTTGGGTGGGCGGTGCCTGTGGGTTCGGGCACGTCAATGACGGAGATGCCTTGGCAGGAAGCGGAGGAGATGCAGGCGATGGCTGCAGCGTCGGAGGGCCACGACGAGGGCCGAGCGGAGAGCTACCAGGGTGGGGAGCTGAGCGGAGCTGCTTCGCAACAGCAGCACCAGCAGCAGCAGCACCAGCAGCAACAGCCACGCAACGTGTGCGGCGTGGGCACGGAGCACGGCACCTACGACGTCGACATGGCGGAGGGCTTGCGGGAAGCCCTTGCGCTGGACGACGAGGAGCTCAACCGCATGCACTCGATGGGCGAGGTGGGGCGCATGATCGCGCGAACGTGGCGCACCAGCGCGCCGTTCGCGCCGGGTGCGTTCCGAGGGCTCGGCGCGCCCGGCGGCGGGGCGGCGGCGACCTCGCACGGGCAACACAACCCGCGCTCGGGCCACCTCAGCGACGGAGGCATCGGTATGCCCTCACTGCCTCCGCTCGCTCCATTCGGAACGAGCGCTTCTTCAGGAGGAGCTGCGCCCACGCCACGCCTCACCGTCGACGGCGAACAGGGAGGGCAGCACCAGCACCAGAACCCATTCGCCGGGCCTGGATTCAGCCAACGCTCGCCTCACACCCTCGCTGCGACCGCTTCCCACGACGCCCACGACGTCGGAGCAGCAGCAGCAGGTGCAACCACCAGCGCCTACCTCGGCCGCGCCAGCTACAGCGGCACCAGCCCCAACGGAGCATCCCGCCCGCACCTCCAGCCCACCTCCATCCTCCTCACCTCCGTCAGCCGCAAAGCCTCCGTCGACGCTCCCGGCGCAATGGGCGGAAGCGGCCGCCTCAGCGTCACCGGCGCCGGGCCCACCTCCGACCCATGCCCAGACCCTCAAGACCCACCCCATGTGACCAAAGCCATGACGACCCGCCCTAGTTTAGGGCTCCCCAGGCGGATGAACAGCGACATCAATGACGACGGCAACGGCGCGTCAGGCGTACCTCAGTTCACGTCGAGGAAGTCGCTCAAAGGGCGCGGCGTGTCGTTCAAGCCGCAGCTGGAAGAAGACCTGGAGGAAACCGCCGCCAAGACCCTGATCATGCGCCGCTCCCAGGCCGGCGACGCGGCGTTTGCCAGCGCCGCCGCCGCAGCCATCCGGAGCAGATCCAGCGATTCTGCCCCATCGGCACCGCAATCGCAGCCGGCGCCAACGGTCTCGTCTGCAGCGGCGGCGGCGGTGATGGCGGCGGCGGCGGGGGGCTTCCTTGACGGTGCGGCAGTGCGGGTGCAGGCCCGGCCCGGGCCCGGCAGCACGGGCATGGTACCGCCGGGGTACATGGTGGTGGGAGGTAGCAGCACGGCGCCGTCGCTCTCACTTGCCATGTCCAGCAGGGCCTCTGCGGGCCCCATGCAGGTAAGGGCTGCCCTTTCTTATCCTTCTTGCTTATCTGTATTTCTTCCTTTCTGTACACCTGTGTACCTGTATTGGAGCCGACAGGACGGCAGAGCGCTGGAGAGAGGAGCCCATCCTTGATCCTTCCTTCACCATCCCCGCCCCTTGTCACCACCATGTCGCACCCGCAGGACGCCAACCTCAGCACAGCCGACGGCAACTCAGCAATGCTCGCCACGGCCACCATCGCCGGCCTCGCCATCCCCCCCGCCACCACCGCCACCACCGGCACCTCCGCCCACAGCCCCAGCTCCCCCGGCAGCGACAGCCTCGAGCTCCAGCTCGCCCAGGCCCACCGCGTGCCCTACGCCCTCCAGCTCACCAACAACCTCCGCCTGTCCATGGCCAGTTCGCTTGCCACGCCCAGCCCCCCGCACCGCCCCGGCGGTTCCGGTGCGTCCGAAGTCAACAGCGCCAGCGGAAGCCCTACCCGCATGGGCGGGGCCCTCGCCAATGGCGGTGGGCGTGGGGCGGCGGCGGCGGCGCGGTCGCCGTTCGAGGTGCAGGCGCCACGGGTCCCGCCGTCGGTTGCTGCTGTGGTGGCAGCCACGGCGGGCGTGGGGGTGGGAGCGGGGCCGATGGCGAGGACGGCACGGTCGACGCTGGCGTTGGGCAGTGTGGCGGTGCGAGGGAGTCAATCGGGTCGGGCAAGCAGCCTGCCTAGCGACTGTCAGGACCCATCGTTGGATGTGGCGGCGGGTGCAGGCGCGAGCGGGGATGAGAGTGCGGCCGTGGAAGGCGACGAGGGCGCCACGGGTGCGGCGATGGGCCGGGTGCACCCGGTGAACGCCAGCGGCCACTCTGCGCCGCTCGCGCTGGGGGGCGTCGCGAGCGATCACAGGGCGGCGCCGGCTCGGTCGCAGCACAGCATGCACAGCGCGGCGGCTCCCTCGTCCTCCCTCTTCTTCCCCATGGGCCTCACCACGGGCGAAAACTCGTCTGCTGCGATGATGGGTTACTCTTCCGCTGCCAAAGTGCTCCTGGAAGCGTCGCAGCCTGCATCTGGAGTGCTGGCGGCGGGCGGGGCGGGCGGGCAGGTGGCAACGCCTAGCCCTTCAAGCGTCAACTCACAGCAGCTGGGTCATGCAGGGTCGGATGGGGGCATGTTTGGTGGGCCGGGGGCCGCGTCGATGCCCTCCCCGCCGCAGGGCGGCATGGTGTACCAGCTGGGAGGTGGCGTGGTTGGAGGGCAGACGCCGCCGTCAAGTGGAGCTGTGGGTGTTGGTGGCGTGGGGCAGGGGAGGCTGCAGGCGCGTTCGTCGCAAGTGATGCTGCAGGGGTCCGGGTCGAGTGCGAGGGCTGGGGTGCTGCCGCAGGCTGCCGGGATGCACGGGCGAGGCGGAGGGCGGGCGGCTGGGGCGGCGCAGAGGCAGGTGCACTACAGCGACGACCCGCAGAACCACGGCCGGATGAAGGTGCGCTGTCTCTCCTCCTGTGACTGACCTGTGCATCTGGCGCTTGCTCTGCTGCTGCCCTACAAGTCGCTGCACTGCGGGACTGGACCGAAGTGGAGCGAGATCGGACAAAAGTGCTAAACACAGGCATCACACGCGGCTTGCATGTGCGCGTGCAGGTGCTGCTGGTGTCTGCGGACGGGAACAAGATGCAGGCCATCCGCGCCGCCCTCCCTCACAAGCGCTACGAGATCACGTACGCCTCGCCGGCCGACTGCCTCCGCCTCCTCACCGAGCAAACTTACCTGCCCGACGCTGTGCTCATCGACAGCCTTATCAACAGCACCGGCAAGGGCGCGGCCGGGGCAGGCGGCAAGCGCGGCAAGCGCCGCTCCAACGCCGATCCTGCGGACTATGCGACGGCGCCGAACAGCGTCAGCAACGGCCTTCGCCACTCCGAATCACAGCTGTCGCTCCAGACCACTGGCAGCGACCACGGCTCCAGCGGGACGAACCCTGCGGCGGGCGCGACGCCTGCGGGACCTTCGCCGCCAGGGTCGGTGCAGCAGCTGAACCAGCCGCCGCCGCCGATGACGGCCCTGGCGCTGCTGGTCGCGCTCCGCGAGCTGCACGACCCGTCGGTGCTGTCGATCATCATGCTGACGAGCGCGGGCGGCGCGGGCCGCGTGCCCCGCGCGAGCGACCCGGGGGAGGCGCTCGCCGCGCTGCACCTTCTCGTGCCGGCCACCCCGCACCTCGCCAGCGGCGGCGCGCCTGGTGCTGCTGGTGCGGCCGAGGGCGACAACACGGCGGCGGCGCAGCAGCAGTTGCTGGTGCAGGACGCGGCGCTCGCGCACGTTGCGGCGGCCAGGGAGGGCGTGGTGGCCTTGATGCACGGTGCCAACGACTACATGGTGCTGCCCGTGCTGCCCGTCGAGCTGGAGGCTCGCATCAACATGCAGGTATGGACAGGAGCGCGTGCGCTCGATGTAGCAGGGGCCTGGTGCAACTCTCGTCTCGTCCAGCGAGGCTCCACGTTTCGCTTGCGAGCTCGACTGATGAATCGCAGGTGGCGCTGCGCCGCGCGGTGCGGATCAAGGCCGAGGCGTCGAGCTCCATGCAGCTGCTGCGCGCGATCCTTCCCGGCCACGTGATCCGCAAGCTCAAGCAGGGCCGCAAGTACATCGCGCAGTACCACGAGGACGTGAGTCACCACGATGAGCAGCCACGCGTCCAGCGGTTGGTGTCGCGCTTGACACTTGAAGCACTTGTTTGTGCGTGCGCAGGTGAGTATTGGCTTCATCGACATTGTCGGCTTCACTCGCCTCTCGGCGAGCTGGCCCTCGTCCAAGGTGGCTCAGCTGCTCAACGACCTCTTTTCGCGCTTTGACGGCATCTGCGAGCGCCACGGCGTCTACCACGTCGACACCATCGGCGACGGGTGCGTAACTCGTGCCAGTACCCGGTTCCGCGCCGCCGCGACTTGCGCGCACTGCGATTGACTGTGATGGTGCGTGATTGGTGAGCGGCGCAGGTACATGGTGCTTTGCGGGCACGAGGGCGAGTCGGACCACGCGCTCAAGCTCATCCGCGCGGCGCACGACATGATCGAGGTGACGCGCCAGCCGCTGCACTCGGGCGAGGTCGTCAACCTGCGCATCGGCATCAACACGGGCCCGGCGCACAGCGGCGTGCTCGGGACCAAGCGCTTCAAGTACACGGTCTGGGGCGACAGGTGCGCCTCGCTTATAGCCAGTCCTCCCTTAGCAGCTCAAGGCTGTCCGGTCAGCTCGAGACCGCCACGGCTGATTCACATGTTCTCTTTGCATCATTGCCCACGCAACGTCATTGCACGCGCAGCGTCAACTGCGCGAGCCGCATGGAGAGCAGCGGCTTCCCTAGCTGCATCCAGGTCAGCCACAGCACCTACTGCAGCGCCATGGCCAGCATGCTCCGCGCCACGGAAGGCAACGGCGAGGCGCGTGCGGCGATGGAGGCGGCGGGGGCGGGCAGGGAGGGCGAGTGGGCGGGAAGCGAGCGGCCATCGCTGGCGGCTAGCCACGCCACGGGGGCTGTGAGTGAACCCATGAGCATGAACGGCGATGGCTCCAGGTGCGCGGGGGAAGGACTAGAACGGGGCCAAGGACTGTGTGTAGCTGCAAAAGCGGGTGGCTGTGCTACCTCGTGGCCGCGTAAGCTTTTAGCAGTGTGTATTGCAAATGTGACCTGTGGCCTGGTCGCTCACTCCCTCCTTCCCTCGTCATGCAGGTGGCAAGAGGAGAGCCGCCGCGCGTCAGGCGCCACCAGCCTGTACGAGCTCAACAGCCGCGGCGAGCACAGCGTCACGAGCAACCAGCGCCGGTCGGGAAACACGGCGGGCGCTGCCAGCGGCGCCGCCGCGTTTGCCACGCCTCGGGCCAGCGATACAGGGGAGGGGCTGGAGTACCAGTTTGTGGCGCTGGGGCAGCGGGAGATCAAGGGCAAGGGGCTCATGCATACCTACCTGGCAAAGGTGAGGGCTCCTTTGATATGTTTACAGGGGCAGATATCTATGACGGAAGTCTGGCCTGTCACAGTGTGGGCGAGCTAGTGTGGCCCAGCTTTACACATCTGACCTGGCAGTGCCGTGTAAGCGTGCGTGTCATGCTGCCCTTACCCTCACCCTCACCCTGGCCCTGCTGTCGCTCACAGGTGGCTGGCTGGCACGAGGCGTACGACGCATACGCAGCGCAGCGCCACGTGGCCGCCACGCAGCTCGCCCTGCAGCAGCAACTATACGGCATCATGCTGCCACACGATCTCACCGCCGCCGCCCAAGGCGGGGGCCGACCTACAGCCGCGGCAGGTCGCGTCTCGCCCGGTCTTAGTACCGAGGGCACCAACCCGCACACCTCCTCCGGGACGTACGATGGCGGAGCGCCTCGAGGCAGCAGCGACACGTACGCCGAGCTGTCGAGCGCTGAGGCGCGCAACGCTGCTGCTGCTGCGGCGGCGGCGGCGGCGGTGCCAGATCCGATGGCGCGCATCCGGGCGCTGCAGGCGCGGCTGCGCAAAGAGTCAGACGATGGCGGCGCCTTGGCGCAAGTGTTGGTGGGCGACCAGCCGCCGCTGTCCAACGCGACGACGGTGGCGAGCCGCCCGCCGGCGCTGATGCTGGACGATAGCGTCGCGGTGGGGCAGATGCTGATGTCACCCGAGGGGATGGTGCACGGCCTGACGCCAGCGCACAACCTGGTGGGTATGTGGCGCATGCAGCCGCCGGCGGGGGCTGCGGCGAACGCGTCGGGTCCGCTGCTCGCGGACGTGCTGGCGGCGAGCAACGTGCACAGCCCAATCAGCCGCTCCGAGGTCACGTCCGCGCGGCACAGCGCAGCCACCGCGCCCGGCGGCGCGAGCGACATCGACGGCAGGCCGCTGTGGCATGGCAGCTTGCGCACCAGCGGAGGCATGCAGCTGGACGCGCTCGACAACTGGCGCAACAGCAACTTCAGGAGCAGCGAGTATCGCGACAGCTACGCGACGGGTATTGAGGGCATCATCACGCCGAACGGTCGCGACTCGACGCTGTTTGGGCTGGGCGCTGCGATGCTCGGCGGCGGCGGGAACGGTGGAGCGGCTGGCGCGAGCGGAGAGCTCACCCGGGGCTCGCTGCAGCACACATCATCGCGCTCACAGGTGCGCGCGCGGTTGCTGTGTACTTTGAAGCGTCGCCGCACTGTGCACCTGCGGCAAGAGAGCGTCCTGGGGTGCTTCTGGCTTCGACCACTTGTCCCGCTTTTGTTGCACACTTCGTGCAGGCCGCCAGCACAGCCACCAAGAGCTCCCACCATACCCTCAGCGTCCGCACCTCGGACTCTGCCCACATGCCTGCCGACAGCCCCACCTCAGCCACCGTCCGCTGGGGGCCCTCCACCACCCACCACCCTCACCACCCGGACACGCCCGCTCACCACAACGTGGCTCACCCCAACGGCCCCGCAATCACACCCGTGGCGTCCGCCGCAGCTGCAGACCACGCACACATTGCCATGCGGGAACACAACCCAAGGACGCCGTCGTTTGCCAGCAGCGGCGTGCCGACGTCGCGCACGGCGAGCGCGCTCGGGATGGACTCGGCGACGCGTCTGGCCATGCTGCACCACCACCAGGCACACGCGTACCACCACGCGCACGCGGGCGTGTATGGGCAGCACCATGCGATGCATCAGGGGCCCGTCGGTGGCGGCGGCGGCGGCATGGGTGCAGCGGGGGGTCTGTTGGGTGGGGGCACACTGGCGCACCTGGACGCGTCCCTGCAGCAGGTGAGTTGCTTGCGTCTGCGTTTGCACGTGCATGGGGCCAGGCTGTGCCTGTTTGTGCGTGGGGCTCCATCCAGGTGGCAAGCAGAAGCGTTTTGGCAGGGCGGAAGTGTCGAACGCATGGTGGCGGCGTTGGCACGGACGCAGTGTGACATCCTAACGGCACAACCTGCCGCGTGGCCCAATCGCTAATGCTGTGCGCAGGTGATGGGCACCGAAGGCCTCGACCCCCGCACCCGCGCCGCGGTCATCTCCTGGGCCATGCAGCAGCTGCGCTCCCTCGCCGTCGAAGCCTCCTCCGGCGCAGCAGTCGAGCGCTCCTCCCCCTCCGCCAACACCGCAGCCCGTAGCTCGGCAGGCAGCATGACGCCCACGCACAGCGGCCTCGCCGGCGCCGGCTCTGTGACCGCGGGCGGTATGCGGGGTCCTCCCGAAGACCTTCCGTTCTTCGGGTCGCCGCAGACCAACCGATTCCCCAGCAACGCCGCGATGGGCGGGTCAGCGCTGCTGGCCAGGCGCCAGGCGCACCAACCCTCGCCAAGAGCCAGCGCCATGCCCTCGACCATGCCGCTGGGCCCTAGCGGCGGCAGCGGGCCGGAGCCCTCGTCACACTCCGCGACGCTCGCGACGCTGCCGCCCAACGACCTGCGCGTGCGCGTGCCGTCCGTGACCGCCGCCACCGCCTCGGTGTTCGGCATGGCCGCGGGCATCGCGGGTGCCGCGACGAGGTCGCCGCAGGCTGGGTTGGCGACGCCGACGAGCGCAAAGAGCGACAAGCCGCTGCTGCCGCTGCCCCCGGCCGCGAGGTCGAGGAGTGGGAGCTACACAGTAGGCCAGGCCGCGCCGGGCAGCGTCAAGCAAGGGCCCTTCGGCAGCCTGTTCAAGGTGTTTACGGGAGCACCCTCATCGGCTGCGGCTTCCTCGCAAAAGGGCTCTGCGACGGCGGTGGACAGCAGCAGCAGCACCAGCAACAGCACCAGCAACCCGACTGTTGTGGCGCTGCAGGTGAGTTCCAGTCCCTTTATTCACTCTGCGTGCATCCCCACGGCACCTCCACAATTTGTTAAGGAGGTCGTGCAAGCTTCCCTGGGCCTCTAATGCATCGCCGCCGCTTGCCTGCACTGACAAGCCTGCCTGCGCCGATGCCTGGTCCTTCACTGCAGGCGTATGCGTCAGCCTCTGCCTCCACCATCACCCCAAGCGGTGACGGGCACGGGCCACTCCTCGTCCGCCCCATGCAGCATTCGTTCACGTCAGGCATGCCCAGCCCAACGCACCACCGCCTGGCCGGCGCCCACGCCGCGCACACCGGCGGCGGCAGCGGCGGCGGCGACAGCGGCGGCAGCAGCGGCGGCGGCGTGATGCGCGCCGTCCGCTTCGCCAGCACGACCATGCAGGCGCAGGGCAGGGACCAGCACCCTGGCCACCACCTGCGCGCGCACTACGGCGGCGGTGCCGGGTCCAGCGATGTGGACGCTCGGGGGGCGGGGAACAGCGCCGGCAGCCAGGGCCACATCCGGCCCAAAGTGTCGGTGCTGAGCTCGATCCTCTCGCGCGGCTCAGGCCTGCAGCCATCTGCATCCTACGTGTCCCAGCTGGATGGCGTGGGAGGGAGCAGCAACCAGCACCCTGCTGGCGAGGTGATGCACATCCACAACAACTGCCTGGTCACGACGCACAGCATCGAGCAGTCGCTGGGCAGCGGCTCGCAGCCGGCGTCGCGCCACACGATCGAGGACGCCGCTGCGGCGGCTGGTGGGCCCTCGGATACGTCCGCGGCACCGGGCAGCGTGCTGGCGCGCCACCGGCGGACCTTTGCGGGGACGAGCAGCCAGCAGGACGCCTCGCGTGTCTCATCCGGCAGCGTGCCCGACTGGCCCTCCAAGCAGCGTTCCCTCAAGTCCAAGAGCATGCACAACCTCAAGAACTTCCTCAAGGCCGCGGCCAAGGGCGTGGGCATCGGGATGCTGTCGTCAAGTCCCCCGAGCAACGCAAGCAGCAACGACTTCGCGCGGGCGGTCACGTCGGGAGGGTCTAATGTCCAGCCGCCGGCGGGCTACCGTGCGGCAAGCAGCAGCAGCGTAGCCGCCGCTGGGCCTAGGTCGCACGAGGGACTGGCGCAGCGCAAGGTGCAACAGTACAGCTTCTCGGCGGGGGGCTCCGAGGGTGGGCTGCTGCGGCAGCCTGTCTCAGCCGAGGACGACCTCCCTCCGTCGTCGCCATCACCTGCCGGGAGCGTGGCTGGCAAGACGGACTCTGGGAACCGCTCCAAAGGGCTTCTGGCGGCGCTGCTCCACCCGCGCCTGCTCTCCGGCAAGCCAAGCCCGACCAACAGCATCAACAACGCCTCGCCTTCCCTGCTCTCGCCGCTCTCGCCCTCGCGCAGCACGCACGCGCTGCCGCAGACCGCGCCCGCCGGCGTGATGCGGCACTTTGCTGGGCTCTCGCCTCAAGAGCTCGACGCCCAGCACCCGCTCGTCAGCGGCAGTAGTCCGCCAGACGGCCCCACGCCATCCCTCCGCCACGCCATGTCCTCCGCCTTCCAGGAAAAGCCTCGGGCCAAGAGCATGGTGGTCAGCGCGAGCCAGCTCCACTACATCCTCCAACCCGGCAACGACACCTCTGGCGCACCTCTGCTGCAGCAGCGCAGCGGCGGCAGCCTCGTCAACGCCAAGCCCTCCCTGGCGTACCGCATGAGCGAGGGCTTGGTGCTGGCCAGCGGCAGCACCAACGCGGACGCTGCGTCGGCGGCGCAGGGCAAGCGCGCAGCGGTGCGGTCGCAATCTGGTGCCCTGCTCGCCGCTGGGGGAGGCAGCAGCAGCAACCACCTGGACAGCTTCGGCAGCCAGCAGCTCGCGATGGTGCCTCGCTTCCGCCTCACTGCGCATGGCACGCTGGAGCCTGCCCCCGCCACCGCCGCGCCTGTCGCTCCGCCGAGTCTGCAGTCCAGCAGCTCGCAAAAGACCACCAGCAGGCAGAGCACGGTCCGGCGCATGTCCGGCGGCGGAGGCGCAAACCCTAACCCGACCCCACTGGGTGGTGCGGGTGCGGGCGGTGGTGCCGTGGCGGGACAGGGCAAAGTGCTGTCTGCCTCGCCAAGTGCGGCGTCCACGATCACGCCCCGCCAGACCGCACAGCACAGCACCGCACGCGAGGGTGGCGGCGGCGGCAGTGGCGGCGGTGGCGGTGCGGCAGCTATGGCGCAGCAGGGTAGTGCGGGGGCTTCACTGGCGACGGTGGAGACGGCAGCGGCGGCAGCGACGGCACACCCACCGTCCCCCCCGCGCCTGCCTTCACACCCGCAGCAGCAGCACCTGTTGGTTGCGGCGAGCGCAGCACCGAGCAGCGGTGCCTTGACCATGGTCAACCTGGTGCTGCACACAGCGCTGCACTCGCAGGCTGACGCGATTGCGGCGGTCGCAGGCAGCCTCACAGGTGAGCTAGAGCTTTTGCTTTTACGGCACCATCTCCTGTACCTGTTTAGGATGATCAGCCTCTGCGCTGCATGCGAGCAGACGTTGAAAAGGACATGAGAGCAGCTACTGCGGGCACGAGGAAAGCTCATTGTTGAGCTGCGTTTGTTTGCCCCGGTTTTCTGCAGGTGGCCAAGGCATGGATGGTGGGATGGTAGGCTCTAGCAGCCAGCACCCGTTGGTGCTACTCCACTCAGCCAGCGGCGCCATGCAACCTTGGTCCGCGGCGCACAGCGCAGCCGGCTTCTCACCCTCCCCCAGCCGGCACCAGTCGACCCTCGCAGACCCTGTCGGGGTTGAGGGAGGCATGGGGCCACTACCGGCGGCGGCGGCGGCGCTCAGACCGGGCACCGCTTCGGGCAATTGGGCGGTGGCGGCGTGGCTTGAAGGGGCAGCGCTGGCGGCGTCGGGCGGTTTAGGGCCGCTGGTGCATGGGGGCCAGGGCTTGGAGGGTGCCAAGGTGCTGCCGGCGGAGCAGAGTGCGAATGGGAGCGTGGCGGCGGGCTCCGGCAGCAGTGCTGGCGGTGGTGCTAGCGGCGGTGGCGGGATGGAGCGTCTCGTGCTTTCCGTCTCGCAGAAGAGCCGGCTGGGCAGTGCAGTCGCAGCAGCAGGGGCACCTGGAGCTGAGCCGCATGTAGGGCTTGGCAGCAGCTTGGGCAAGGGCGGCTCTGCCTTTGCGGCGCAGGCTGCTGTGGCGGCGGGGCCGGCAGCGGGGTTGGCAGCGGAGCAGGCGGCTGGTGCGGTCGCGGGCGATGGGATCGCTGCTGGCACCGAGCCTGCTGTGGCGCTGGCGGCTGAGGGTGCGGTGGTGGGAGTGGGTGGGAGCTCAGCGCAGCAGTCGCAGCTGCCGGTGGCAGCGGCGCCCGCGGACGGGCCTGGCGCTTCGGCGGGGTCGGCTGCTGGCGGGAGCGCACCACCGCAGCAATACACGCCGGCCTTGCCTGCGACCGCCAGCGGCACTGCCCTACCGGCGGAAAGCCACGCGACGGCGACCGTCACGCACCCCGCGCCAGGGTTCGCCATGGCTTCCAGTCAGAGCATCGATCGGTCGGGCAGCCAAGCGACGGCTGCGCCCGGAGCAGTCAGCCAGACCGCGCCAGGGTTTGCCATGGAGTCGATGCAGAGCATCGCCATCCGCACTGACAGCCAGGCTTCGCTTCCAGCCGACGCGGCTTCTTCGGGGGCGACGGGGCAGGGCGGCGCGAGTGGCAGCAAGTCAAAAACAAAGTCAGCCACCAAGATGGCGGTCAGCTGGCTCAAGAAGAAGCTGGGTTAGGTCTAGGTTAGGGTTAGAGATAATGGCTGGTGGTGTGTGGCGGAATGTGTTAGCAGTCAGGCTTTTCTTACAGATTTTTACATGCTTCTTGACGGCCCTGTGATAAGGCTGCGCTGGGGGCTGTTTGCCTTGTGGACCAAGAGTGTGGGTAGGAGCAGCAAAGGGCGTATGTGGGTG